>SEYY01023102.1:7500-34660 GCA_009176605.1 Armadillidium nasatum | reverse complement strand
ATTCGTCAGCCTCCGGTTCGAATCTACAGGAAAACTTAGAGAACTAGTCGGAGATAAAATCCATATTGAGAGGATTAGCAGTCAAGCAAGAGGTCAAAATACCTGCTTTAAAATGTAAAACTTTTTCTGGAGAATCAGACCGTTTTCAATTTCGATCGTTTCAACTCTCTTTCGAAAATGTCTTCGGAAGTTGGCGAGACTTAAGTGACGCCGCAAAACTTCAATATCTAAAAACTCATCTTTCAAGTATGGCATTAAAAGATGTAGAACATCTTCCTGATGTGGACGACAACTATGAAGTTGCTCTTCAAATTTTGAAAGATTTATATTTAGATGTGCCGTTCATAACCGATTCACTATTTCATAAAATAGATACAGCTCCTGTCATAGAAAACAAAAATCTTGAGGCCGTTAGAGCTTTCATCTCAGAGGTTCGTGCACATCTACATGAACTTAAAGAATTTGAATTAGATTTTATGGAGGAGGATTCAGCAGGATGTAAACTTTTAAGTCATATAGTGGTGGATAAATTGCCTTCAAGTTTCCTAAGAGAACTAAAAATCGAGACGAAGGTAGAATATCCTTCCATCAGCATCATCTTCGAAAATTACCATATGGTTTTGAAATCTATGGAAAGAATCAGAGGAAAGAATCCATCACATACATCCACGTCTAAAAAATCTTCAAATGGAAACTAAACATCTTCTTTTCAAAATTCTACGTACTCCAGACAAGAGAACACCACATCTCCAAGAAAGTCTAGCATTTCTTCGGAATCCTCATCTGTGAAGTGTAAACTGTGTGATGGTGCACATTTTATGTCGTCTTGCACCGTCAATTCGAATCCAGCCTCCAGAAAAGAGCGCTGTGAAGAAATAGGACTATGCTCTAGCTGCTCCAGCACTAAGCATAAATCCAAGCAGTGTCCTGCTAAGAGATATGGACTTAGCCGCCCTTGCTTTTACTGTAAAAGCAAGAAACATATATCAGCCCTTTGCTCCTCTGAAACAAATGGAAAAAGGAAGAGTGAACAACATCGTAGAACAGATGACACACCTACTACTTCATCTTCTCTTGCACAAACTGGGGAGGATGAATCTCAACGAAGTCATCTGTGTATCAACACAGGATCAACTCCTTCTGGCAACATTCTTCCAACTATCTCCCTTAAAGTAAAAAGAGGAAATAAGGTTCAAGAAATAAGGGCACTTTTGGATTTTGGATTTCAGAGAAGTTACTTCAAAGGAAGTGTCATGGAGAAACTTGGGAGTAAATATTGCTTCACTTCCTCGTCAAAACACCACTGTAAAAACTTTTTTGGGAGAACAAACCAGAACAATGTACTCCATTAATCTGGAATTGAATTTATGTTATGGGTCATATACCAAAATTCCTGCTCTTGTGGATCCCAATCTTGACGTCGGTTTTCAAGTCAAGGGATTGATGGGAGCCGAATATAATATAAGAAGAAATAATTTCAAGATAGCCGATCGATTCTATCAAGGTCGTCACGGTGACATTGTCAACAATGTGGAGTGTCTTTTGGGAATAGACGCTCTATATCTCATGAAGCATTTTAAAGTAGTCAATTGTTTAAGAGGGAGTGCCATTGATTCCTGCCATGGTTTCATTCCATTCGGACCATTTCGTAAATTTTTAACTCCTTCTCAAATCGAAATCATCTTTGGAGAAGACAATTCGAATAATCCTCAAAGAAAGAGAACCTCGTGACAACCAAAAGATTCCAGTTTGTTGTCTCCTTCTCTTCTCAAATCTGTCAAAAAAATTACCGAAAACATCATAAATCTAATAGTGGATCCGTCTCCTTCCTATTTCGACCCATTGATTCATACTCACTCAGACTTGGAACTTGATGTCGGCATAGAGAACATCTACAAATTGGAATCTATTGGAATAAACGAAGAGGCCGACCAAGGCTCCATCGATACCATCTTCGAACGTCGATTCCATGAGAGTATAGAATATAAGGAAGGTAAGTATCATGTTGAGATCCCATGGTATGAAGAAATATTGAAAGCTGTGCCTTCAAATCATCAGGTGGCATTAGCTGCTCTTCATCGTGTGACACAAAAACTTCATAATCAGGGTCTTCATTTCAGCATATGGAGACATATTTCGTCAATACCTGGCTGATGGCATCATCGAGCCTGTCCATGTGTCTCCAAAAGAGTTTCATCGATACATACGGATCCCTCATAGACCTGATATTAAGACTGCAGAACAAGTCACAACGAAGATTCGCCCTGTCTTTAATTGCAGCCTTCGCATCGGGAATAGCCCATCTTTAAACCAGGCTTGTTATCCTGGCGTAGATCTGATGGCATCTTTATTTCGATTATTGCTTCAATTTCGTACAAACAAATATGTCGTACTAGGAGACATTTCGAAAGCCTTTTTGCAGATTCGTCTTAAAAAAGATGAAGATCGTAATCGATTCTGCTTCTTATGGGAAGAAGAAGGTGTGTTTCATACCTATCGATACACCTCTATCATTTTCGGGCTATTAGCAAGTCCTTATATCTTAGGAGCTGTTATTAGACACCATGCAAAACAGTATACCCCAGATCTTTGTTCTTCTTTATTAGAAAATAATTTATGTATGGATAATTTTATATATTCCAACTCTTCTACAGACAAATTAGAAGAAATATTTTGTAAGACCACTTCAAGAATGTGTGAAGGTGGATTCGATTTATGCAGTTGGAATTCAAATAACCCCAAACTAAAAGAAATGTTCTAGGCCAACGAAAAGTTAGCCAAACACCAAAGCTCAGAAGAAAGTTTTGGGATAGCTTTTCGACACATCATATGACACTCTTAGATTGAGTGATTTTGAAATCGACTCAGCCAATTCGAGACGTCAACTTCTTTCACAAATATCTAAAGTTTTCGACCCCTTATCACTGTTTCTTCCAGTCACAATACGTGGACATCTTCTAATGAGGAGGACGTGGGAACAGGAAATGAGTTGGGACGATGAAATCAACAAAGAATTGAAGACCTTATGGGAAAAGTTGCGTCTAGATTTAATTTCTTTGAAAGAAATTACTTTCGAAAGATCTTGTTTTGAGACCGAGGGCTCCAACTTGTCGCTTAACATTTTTTGTGACGCAAGTTCTTCATGCTATG
Organism: Armadillidium nasatum; assembly: GCA_009176605.1. NCBI lineage: Eukaryota > Metazoa > Arthropoda > Malacostraca > Isopoda > Armadillidiidae > Armadillidium > Armadillidium nasatum. The sequence continues at coordinate 31,510 of SEYY01023102.1, read as the reverse complement.
GCTTCGTAATGTATATATCTTCAAACACCAAAGCACCCAGCATTCTTTGGTCTAAGGGTAAAGGCACTCCTTTGAAAGGAAGAACACTGCCATGCTTAGAGCTTTTATCAGTTTTTTTTGGCATTGAAATGCTTACCTCAAGTTCTAGGATGCTTTCAAGATTCAGAGTTTAAAACTTTAAATATATTTTCGGATTCACAAGTGTCCTTGGCCTGGATACTACGAGGAGGAAGAAAAAACAAAAGCGTATTCATAAAAAATAGAATACAGGATATAACAAAAATGGTTTCTTCATTAAAAGAGACCATCATCATCATCCTAAATTTCATTTCGCGAGGTCTGAAGAAAATCCAGCCGACCTACTCACTAGAGGCTTGAATATAGCTGATTTTCGAAAACATTTATCATCCTGGCAACATGGACCTGAATGGCTGGATTCTGCACCCATATACTGGCCTGATTATGGATGGAGAGTTCCGAAAATAATTCTTCTCTAGTGCTTGCGACTGTCAATGTAAGTACTAATGTTCCTGTTATCAAATTTGAAAAATTTTCCAATTTAAATGTTCTTTTTAGGGTTTGTGCTCTTTTATATAAGTTTTCAGCACTTTCTAGAGGAATCAACATTGACTGTGATTCCAAAGTTCGAATATATTGTCTAAAAAGAATGCAGGAAGAATCTTTTCCGAAAGAGCTTGCCTTTTATAGAAAAGTGGAAGAGGATGCTTCATTAACCGAACCACCACCTGATTTGTTAAACCATTTAAATTTATTTCTAGATGATTTAGAGCTCATTAGAAGCAAAGGTAGATTGGCTCGTTCAAATTATTATGACTTTGATGTTTTAAATCCAATCCTGATGGGGAAAAATCATCATTTGACATTTCTTTTTATTCGAAACGCCCATTTTGATTGTAAACATCTTGGTATTCAAGCCACTCTAACCAACATTCGTCTGAGAGGTTATTGGATCACCTCTGCTAGAAATACTATTCGAAAAGTCATATAAGAATGCAGTGTGCAAAAAATACAACAGTTTTGCATTCAATTATCCTCGCTTCACAAATTTTTCAAAAGCTCAAGTGGAACTTTTCCGACCTTATAAGAATGTGGGTATAGATTATACCAAACATTGGTGGGTGAAAGTAAAAGGCTCACCTCAATCTCAAAAAAATGTATATCTTAATTTATACATGTCTTAGCATAAGAGCTATTCATTTAGATCTGGTTCCTGATATGTCTTCTGAATCATTTGTAAAATCATTTCAACGTTTTGTAAATCTCTATGGAGTGCCAGACGCAGTCTACAGTGATAATGCCCGTTCCTTCATACAAGGAGTGAATTCATTTGAGTCATTTGTGGTTTCAGAAAATGGAAAGGAGTTTCTTCGTAAAAATCAGATAAAGCATCATCGAGTACCACTTTACAGTCCATGGACTGCTAGAGTGTGGGAGAGAATGGTGAAAGTGGTCAAAAGCTGTGTACTGAAGACAATTGGAAGATCTTCTGTCGAATATTTCAGCTTTATAACAACTCTCTCAGAAATAACTGATGCTATAAACTCTCGTCCTCTGACATATACTTCGAGTTCAAATGATGTGATACCTCTCACGCCAAATTGCTTTTTAAAACCACATTCCAGAACCAGTATGGTAATAAGAAAAGAAGATAATTCTGATCTTATGGCGATGTTTCCGTCATCGTCTCGAAATGCTTTAATAAAAGCCTTAAAAAAATCTGACAAATTTGAAGAGTTCAGAACAAGGTGGTACGAGGAATATCTATTAAGTCTTCGAGAAACCTGTCGATATTTATACCAAACCAGATGGGATAATCTGGTTAAGGTCGACGATGTAGTGCTGATCCGCAGTCCTGTAAAAGACAGACCATTTTGGCAAATGGGAATCGTCACTAAATTGATGTATGGAGATGATGGAAAAGTTCGATCAGTCTTCGTGAAGACACCAGGAGGACAAATCAGCCTATATCCTGTCAAACTTTTGTATCCCCTGGAACTTTCTTTAACCCACAGTGGGTCATCTCAACCATCATCTACTTCAACCGGATCAATGCCTTCGTCAGCTATATCCTCAACGCCTGGGACATCTGCTCAGCCTACCACTTCAATATACCGTCCTTCAATGGGAACACCTTCGGGAACTGTCAGACCAATTCGGAAAGCAGCTGTGACTGCAAGAGTGCACTTTAGAGAAGACGACTCTGACTCCGAATCTGAATAAAAGTAAAAATTCTCTAAGGTAGTGAGTATTTTTTTAAAAAATGTAAGTACAAATCGTTTACTTTTTTCTTTTGATGACTCCACCCAAAAGGGCTGGAGCCATCCCTCCCCCCGGAGTATATAAAAACTATAATATTTAAATAGCTAAAAAAAATCATATAGCTAAAATCTTAAAATATAGATAGCTCTAAAAGTAAAATGAAAAGTTGCTATTTTTTATAAATCAGTTCTCTTTTTGAAGTCATAACGAAAAGTTCTCATTTTGAAGTCGTAACGAAAAGTTCTCTTAAATCTTTCCTATAACAAAGTTATAATTTTGCTGTCAAAGTTCTCAATAAGCTTTCACAATTCGAAAGTCAATTTACCTGTGATCACTCAGTTTAATTTCAAAAGAGTGAATTTAATAAATTTTCGATATCTAAATAACTAAAGAATTTAACTCCGTAAAATTATTTTCTTTTCCATAGTTAAAATCGTGATATTACATCAGTCTCAGTCGAGGGAGCAAGGACTAAACTTCTCTGAGAGGAACGCGGTTTCAATTGGATCGTCTCCTCGTGAGAAACTAAATTGTTTCTCAAAACGAAACAGTCAGTTTGACTTTAAGTAAGTTTCTGTCAGTGTTCTTTCTTGTGGAGGTAGTTCTTGTTCCTGTTTAAAACTAAAAATTTGTTCTTTGTATACATTTACAGAGATGCTCTTTTGAAAATGGAAGCTATCTTCTGCAAATTTAGGAGAGATTACGCTCAACTCATTTCAACCAACTTAAAAAATTAATCTCCAATAAATTCTGCTAATAAACCATCTTTTTAAGATTAGCTTTCTTTAAATTCCTAAATTTAAAAATATATATATATATATATATACTCGTATATATATATATATATATATATATATATATATATATATATATATATATATATATATATATATATATATATATATATATATATATATATATATATATATATATATATATAATATGGAGTAATATTCTCACAACTGGGGGGTTCCAGCTCCTCCTCTCTTCTGGATAGGGTTGAGTCTAAAGCGTAAAGATTAATAAATTGTCCCCTACTTTCAAACCCTCTTGACCCCTTATCTCTGCAACGTGACGTTGTCGCACTATCTCTTTTCTATAGGTACTACAATGGCAGGTGCTCGAGGGAATTGACCTCTCGCATTCCTCCACCGTTGCGTCGTCCTCGTTGCACAAGGGGTGCCCTGCTTTCGCTCCAATTTTGTGTGGAAGTGGGAAACCCCAGGTTAGCTCGTTGTGGTGCCTCTTTCTTTCCAGCCACCTCTGTTCTGTGGAACTCTCTACCATCATCTATTTTTCCTCCTGCATTTAATCTTCCACTCTTCAAGGCTTCAGTCTGTGCCCACCTGAGGGATGTGCGTTGGGTGTGTTTGAGTGAGTTTTTCTTCCTCTGTGTGTGCCCCCTCCATGAAAGGGCTCTGCCCGTGAGTGGTGGCGTTCTGTATTAAAAAAAAAAAATATATATATATATATATATATATATATATATATATATATATATATATATATATATATATATATATATATATATATATATATATATATATATATATATATATATATATATATATTATATATATATATATATATATATTTTCATTAATGACCTCCTCTCTGTTACTTCATCAACTATCCATTCGTATGCCGATGATTCCATCTTTTATTACTACATTTGAATTTGAAAGAAGCCCATCCAAATAGCAATTAAAAGAGGCAAGGAGGGTAGGTTTGGAGCAACTAACCTCTGCTCTAACTCTTATTTCAAATTAGGGCAGAGTAAACATGGTCGTTTTCAAAACTCAATTCCTCCATCTCTCTACTCAACACAACATCCCACACAACTATGACATCTTCGAAAACACAACTCAAACCTTCTTCTATCCTTAAAAATCTAGGTGTTTCTTTTTCTCGTGATCTTTCTTGGAAAGATTAAATTCCTTCTCTTTCTAAACAAGCTTCTAAGAGGTTGGGTGCTCTGAAGTGCCTTCGTAATGTCTTCTAGCTACCACAGTTTATTGGGGTGTTTTCATCCCTGTATGTAGTACGCCTCACACAGCTCTCCTTGAAAAGGTTCAGTTTAGGGTTTTTTCTTATCAACTCTTCTGCTCTTATTAATTCTCTCCAGTCTCTTTCTGCCCGTCGAACTGTTGTCACTCTCTCTATATATATATTATCACTATTACAATGGACACAGCTCTTCTGAACTCTCCAGTCACATACCTTCCTCCATTAAGAAGGGCTCATGCGATGCACCTTTCTACACAGTCTCATCCTTTCTCTGTCCAACTTTCTGACCCTAGACTTAACCGCTATGCTCGATCTTACATTACTCAACTGGTAAAGTTTGGAACATACTCTCTTTATCTGTTCTCCCAACTTCATCTAACTTACACATCTTCAAACGCCGTGCATCGGGACATGTCGGCCTTTAAATTGACCAGATTTCCGGTATTTCCATAATTCTGATTGAAATTTGAATTGCCCACCAGATGGTTATATATATATATATATATATATATATATATATATATATATATATATATATATATATATATATATATATATATATATATATATATATATATATATATATATATATATATATATATATATATATATATATAAGTACTTACAGGATAGATGCTAATTATACCAACAAACTAAGGGATATTATTAAACACGCTGTGCTGGGAAAATCATGTTTAATGAACCTAGGTCGGGAAATAATACGGATGAGAAGATATTGCCCACACACTCACTCCCCTTTGTTGAGGTAGGTACAAAACATAAAGAAACACCCGCTTATTAAATTATTTTTTTGAAAAACCATAAGCAGAGTTCAACATTCCAGTCGAAACCATAGTAGGTGTTAGAAATGTGACCCTTATGACGCGATTCTGGCTTCTACACGTCTCGTCATGGTGTACGTTCAATGCTGTACGATGAGACAAAGTGGAAACAGGCAAAGGTTCAGGAGCTGACCTGTCGATCCCTCGCAGATATACGAACTAGGGGCTATCCACGGTCAACTGTCAGGTGTCAGCTTTCCAGTTCCTTTGAGGGATGGTGGTGAAATTCGTGATACGGCTATCGTCTATTAAGGTACGTGGACCGACACAATTTTGCTGCTTCAAGATCGTTCCTGTTCGTTCGTCCATACGTAACATGTCAGCCTGTTGACGGTATTGATAACGTACCATTGTAACGGATTCTATACAGGTTATTCTGTAAGCGAGTAGTCGATCACACTGGGCTAGTAATCTCACAACGCTGATTCATGTAACCTCCCAGATGGGCGGAACTTTAAAATTTTTCTGGAAAGGTCTGTTACCCCTCTTTCTGAGAATATCAGAAAATAATTACAAGCTTAGTCACTTCACTCACAGAGTTTACTCCATGTTTTCAGTGTTAGCACCTTTTGGTAAGCTTGTGAACGAGTCGTCGATGAGATTACACTGATCAAATTTTCACGAGCCAGCGAGTAGATTGGAAAGCAGCCGGGTCCTCAACTTTTCAGTAGCGAGTTAGCTAGTTTACTCGCTGGCTTGTAAATTCGCCCAGTGTAATCTTGCTTTAAGAAGTCATAGGAACTACACAGGCTTACGCTTACCGTACGTTCGACCCATCCACCAGTTGCCACATACCACGTATACTTCGACGGGTGGGTATGTGTGTTATATCTTCTTAACCGTGCATTTCTAAACCTAGGTTCTTTAAAAATGATTTGCACAGCACAGCGTTTTTAATAAGATCCCAGGGTTTGTTGTAATAATTAGTATATTATCCACTCTATTTATATACTCACTCAATCTCACAGAAATGACTTTTATTCCTTCTCGAATTATAATAATAATAATAATAATAATAAAAAAAATTAGTTTTAAAATATGACAAACTTCAGTCAAGTTACAGCTATCTTTCTACAGAAATAATCAATTTTCTTTCATGCAATATTTTGGTATCTGTCGTTTTTCACCGATTCTTATAAAATTATTTACCGATACCATAAATTTGCCGATACTAGCCGATATCGATACTTTACTCCATCCCTAATATATATAATATATATATATATATATATATATATATATATATATATATATATATATATATATATATATATATATATATATATATATATATATATATATACAGTGGCGGCTCGTCTATATGGGCTCCAGCCCCTCCAAATTGAAAATACCAGGCGTAGGATGTTGAATAAATATGAAATTTTTGTCAGAGAAAAGTGATTTAAATTCATTTTTTTAACAACTTAATATATAAAAAGTATAAATCAATAAAGAAAATAACAAGTAAATGCATTTTGAAACTGCAAATTTATTGTACGATATTTTTTTCACACATTGAAATTAAATAAAGAATGGGCTGTAAAATTTCAGTCCCAAATTAGGCCAAATTATTATTCTTAAAAAATAAGACATATCTGGCAACTTACGAAAAAACAGAATGACAAATTCCAATAGCAGTTATTTTCAAGTTGCTAGTTTGTCTTCCTAATATTTGAATGTTGCTAGTTTTGTCCTAAAAAGACAGATCTTAAAGAATGTAAACAAACTAAAGCAGTTTTACATCGTACCGAGTTGCGGAAGGTTGTGCTTTTTTTTTTTTCTTGTGGAAAAAAAATTACAGGTTTTATTATGTTTTTTTGTTCAATATATATATATATATATATATATATATATATATATATATATATATATATATATATATATATATATATATATATATATATATATATATATATATATATATATATAGGCCAGACTGCACTTTAGCATCCTTAAATATTTAAAAAATTACTAAACCTACGTTAAAAAGGATAACATTTCTGGAATCCTTGAAGAAAGTTTATAAAGAAAAATTGGGGAATGAAAAAAAAAACATAATAATTTTATTATCTACGTAATTTATATTTTTTAAATAAGTTTTTCGACATCGTACGCCTGGCAGCGTCTCTTTTTCGGAGATTGTGTTAAATAAGAATATCAGCAAGTTGAATAAATAAGGTACGTTTGAAATTATATATATATATATATATATATATATATATATATATATATATATATATATATATATATATATATATATATATATATATATATATATATATATATATATATATATATATATATATATATATAATTTTTTATTTTTTTATATTATATTATTATATATATATATTATATATATATATATATATATATATATATATATATATATATATATATATATATATATATATATATATATATATATATATATATATATATATATATATATATATATAAACTTGCAGCCCCTCTCTGCCAAGTTTACACGAGCCGCCACTGATATATATATATATATATATATATATATATATATATATATATATATATATATATATATATATATATATATATATATATATATATATATATATATATATATATATATATATATATATATATATATATATATATATATATATATATATATATATATATATATATATATATATATATATATATATATATATATATATATATATATATATATATATATATATATACCTACAACCTTTCCCATTAAAGTAGAGTATCCCCTCACCACTCTTTCCCATTCATTCCTGTCCTTCGTCAACCGCATACCCTCCTCCCATCCCAGCCCCCTATCCTTCAATAACTCCTTGACCCCACTTACCAAACCTCCCCTAGGTCTTCCCCTACCTATTACACCTTCCACTTCCGATATAAACACTATTACGAATGCCCAAATCACCTCAGCATGTTCTGTTCAGCTCTCTCGATCATACCCCTTCCCCAGGGACATTGCTCCTTTATTCTCACATTCCCTTCTACTTACACCACATACCGCTCTCAGACCTTTCATTTCGAAAACAAACTTTTTCCTTTCCTTAACATTCAACCGCCACACCTCGCTCCCATACATAACAACCGGAACACAGCATCCCTTAAACATTTTCTTCTTCACTTCTCTTGTCAACCTTCCTCTCTTTCAAATATCCCTCAAGCCTCCCAATACCTTCTCTCCTTCTATACCCTACTTCATCTCCCCCCCTCAAAATTGACACCCAGATATTTAAGAATTAACCCATTCCAATCTCTCCATCCCCACCATAATTAGCAGTTCATCTCCCCCACCTACAACTCTCTCCCCATATTTCCATTTTCATCCATAACACTTTACTCTTTCCTGCATTCACTCTTAAGCCTAACTCATCACCACCTTTTACAAATTCATCCACCAAAATTTTTAAACCCTCTTGTGTCTCAGACAAAAATACGTCATCCGCATATAATAACACAGTCGCATTCCATATATCATGTTGATCTTTCATCCTCACCCCTTTACCTTCCCTTTCCATCCTCACCACTTTATCTATAAATAAATTAAATAAACCCAGAGACATTACGCAACCTTGTCTCGATCCATTATTCACCTCAAAAACTCAGTTTCTATTCTATTTATTCTCATACACGCTCTACTATTACTTAATTCCCTCAATTACTTTCTCTTCAAATTATATACCTACTCAAAACCTCCCACAGTTTACTCCTATTCACCCTATCATAAGCTTTTTCAAAATCCATAAAGCACATATATACATTCTTTCCATTTTCTCTCTTTATTCTTCAATCATTCTTAAAGTAAAAACCTGGTCAATACACCATCTTCCTTCTCTAAATCCTCCTTGTTCCTCATATACCATTCCATTAATCCCTATCTTATCCAATAAGATTCTACCATACACTTTACCCACTATACTAAGCAAACTTATACCCCTATAATTCCCACACTCAAATTTATCACGTTTTCCTTAAATAAAGGGACCACACATGCATCTTGCCAATCTTGAAGCACCTTCCCCATTACCCAACATTAAATTAAATAACCTCACTAACGAATTTACTACACTTACCCCTCCTTCCACTAACATCTCTCCACTTATTCCACCCAAACCTGTCCATTTATCCCTCTTCACTTTACCTTTTTCTTCTATCGAAATCTCACCCTCAACCTTATCTACCAATCTTCCCCTTTATCTCTCCAACACCTCAACTTCCCTCCTTACCTTAATCACATTCAACAGCTTACTTAAATACACCACCCATTTAGCTCTAACCTCACTTTCTCTGTCTTATTTCTCCATCTAACCCTTTTAATTCATCTCTCACTACCTCTCTCTCATTCCTTAGCTTATTCACCTACTTTTACAACATCTTACTCCTTTCTCTAAAACTACTATTTTTCTAATATTATTACCTCATTTTTCATCTGCTCTTTCTTTCACCTTCCTTACCTTCCCTTTGGCTATCCTCTTCTTTCCCTTAAATGGTAATTATTATATGGTAGGATTATCATCTTTATGCAGTCGGCACCCTGGATGACAACTGCATACCTCTCACTTACCTCCCCTTTGGCTATCCTCTTCTTTACCTTATATGATGCCCAATCTTCTAAATTTTTTGTGTTCAAATATTTTTCAAATGCCTCCTCTTTTTCTTTACTACTATATTCACCTCCTCACACCACCAATCACTTCCCTTTATTTTACATTTTCCTCCCATCCTCCCCACCCCACATCCATTCCTTGCACTTTCTACCATTGCCACCTGAAACTTTTTGTTTTTGTTTATATATATATATATATATATATATATATATATATATATATATATATATATATATATATATATATATATATATATATATATATATATATATATATATATATATATATATATATATATATTCTCACCTTTTTCTCACCATCCTTCCTGTTAGGCAAAGGCCTGTCAGGTGCCACGTCGCGTGAATCTTCTCCAGATCTCTCTGTCAGCAAATGTTCGATTCTCTTCCACTTCTCCCATCGTCGCTCCTCTTCTCTGCACAGCCTCAGCAATCGACTCCATCCACCTCTTCCTAGGTCTGCCCGCCGGTCTCCAAGCCAGAATCCTCCTCAACCTCTCCGGCCCCTCCATTCTCCTCACATGCCCGAACCATCTCAACTGATTTCTCTCCACACACTCCAAGACTGGTTCAACTCCCAAATCCGTTCTAATCCCTTTCGCTTCTCACTCTGTCCCTCAGGGATATCCCTCTGATAACCCTGAGCACTCTCATTTCTGCCGCCTCCAACCTGCTCTTATGCACTGTGTTCATTGCCCAGCATTCCGATCCATACAGCAGGATTGGCCTCAAAATTGTCCTATAAATAAGTACCTTTATTTCTGTTGGTATTTCCTTCCCTTTAAGCAGTGGATACAACATTCCTACATTTTTGTGAGAATTTCCCTATTCTCTCCTTCAATTCGTCGTCCATCCTACCCTGTCCATCCATGATCACTCCTAGGTACTTAAATTTATTTACTTGTTCAAGTCTGGTCTCCTCCAGGTTCACCTCCATCTCCTCTCTCTCCCTTGCTATCACCATCACTTCTGTTTTTTCTTTGTTTATTCTCATTCCCATCGAGACAATCACTTCGTTCCATCTGTTCAGGGCTTCCTGTAATTCTCCCGCTTCCGCTGTTATTACTGCCGCGTCATCTGCATAAACCAATGTGTGCTCTCTTTCTTCCCTTGTACATATTCTTCTGAGACAGGCGTCCATATATAGTGCAAAAAGTAGAGGAGACAACACGCTCCCCTGTCTCACTCCTGTCCTCACGCCAAACCACCTTTCTCCTCCCTCTCCTCTGACCATATTTACAGGTTCTTCGTACATGCTTTTTACAGCTATTATCAGTCTCTCTGGTATGTCATACATTGGATCCTCCAATACTCTCCAAAGTCTTTATCTGTTTATTCTGTCAAATGCCTTCTCAAGATCTATAAATGCAACAAATTCTTTTTTATCCCACTCTATGGTCTTCTCTGTTAGCATTTTCATATAAAAAATCAAGACCGTCGTACTTTTTCCCGGTCTAAAGCCATGTTGCCATTCTCCTATCTTATCTTCCACTACCGCTCTTAATCTTCTCTCCAAAATTCTTTCATATATTTTACTCGCCCCTACTAGCAACGCTATTCCTCTGTAGTTTCCGCACTCTTTTTTATCTCCTTTCTTGTATATCGGGCAGATTACTGCTCTTCTCCATTCCTTGGGTATTTTTCCTTCTCTCCACACTTGATTGAACAATGTTGTAAGCCATTCCACCACTCCTTCACCTGTCTTAAATAGTTCATTATTTAGTCCGTCGTATCCAGGACTTTTTCCACTTTTCAATATTTTTATTGCGTTCTTTACTTCCTCCCGATCTATATATATATATATATATATATATATATATATATATATATATATATATATATATATATATATATATATATATATATATATATATATATATATATATATATATTTTAAAACCTGTTGCACTGACCGTCATAAGTCACCAACATGTTTTAGTCGGGAGAAAGTTGTATGTTTGCTGTACAAGTGTTTATCACAAACAACTGTTCCGTGATTACAGCGCTGAGGGCCTTTCAAATACATTTTGGTATTCCACAGAACCAAGGTTGAGAATTCCAGGGCAACAGACTAAACTTTAATAAAAAAAATAAATCACCTGGTCGACCCAGGAACACTCGTACGCTTGAAAATATTGAAGCAATGAGGAGATCTGCTGTGAGGTCCGAGACACTCTACACGGAAGCATGCAGTAACTATTTGTCGAAAAAATGCAAGGAGCATCGTACACAAAGACCTCCACTTTCATCTGTTTAAAATGATGGTTGTGCATGAACTCAATGAGACAGACTGGTTAGGCTGCAAGGTTATGAGAGGCTACTCTGCAGCGCGTTCAGAAAGATGTCATACTCTATTACTACTTCTGTGTAATGACAAAGGTCATTTTCACCTGAGTAGCTGTGTAAACAAACAAAAGTTTAGCTATTGGTCTGAAGACAACTTTCGCATGCTACACGAAAGACCGTTGGACTCCGTGCGAGTGACTGTGCAGTGCGGCATTGCCGATGTTATCATCATGGGTCCTTATTTCTTTCAAGAGGGTGATGTTTCTGTCCACTAAACCAAACAAACCTTTGTCCATTACATCCATATTCTGTAACATCTTGAGCATGACGAATGCAATGTGTGGTTTCAGCAAATGGAGCTACAGCATATACAGCGGAAAGATCATTGCAATTTTTAAGGAAAATGTTTACAGATCGACTAATCTCGTTATGTATCGCTGTTGGATCCCTTGGACTCACCTTTTGTGATTTTTTCTGTGGGGCTACTTAAATCATGAATGTATACTCATCGACCCCAAAATCTTAACGCCCTTAATGTTATTAATTCAGCAAGAGATAGCCGCTATTCCACCTAACATGGCCCGAGAGCCACAGCAGTCTTCAAAAATTGACACCAAGAGTGAACAGACAATAACGAGTAAAAAATTTGGATTATCATCTTTAAAACATAATGACTTAATCCAATATTGAATAACAATTCATGTGTGCAGATAATATGCCGATTTTCCTTAACCATTGTTTTTTCATTTACCTTGGAAATGAGTTTTTTTTGGGGAGGTGGCCACCCTATATATATATATATATATATATATATATATATATATATATATATATATATATATATATATATATATATATATATATATATATATATATATATATATATATATATATATATATATATATATATATATCAAAGCTGGGCATAAGCGCAAAGTGAAGCGCAAAAGCGTAAAAGCGCAATTTGCGCTTTAAATTTTTTTTTACGTTTTTGCGTTTTGCGCTAAATTTCGAAAATGTGCGCTTTTGCATTTTGCGCTTAACAACTTTTTTAAGAGCGCAAAAGCGCAAATTTGCGCTTATATAAATAATTTGCGCTTTTGCGGAAGTTTTTTGAAAATAGCGCTTACCAATTTGCGCTTCGACATTTTTCTTAAAAAACAATTTTGGGCTTATATTTCAGTTTCTTATTTAATCAGCCAAATTTTATTACTATTTATGCTAATTAAAAGTTAATACTTAAACTAGGAATGCCGATATATAAAAAAATATCGATATTTAAAAAATATCAAATTGCCCTCGATAATAAAAGATATTGTTTATATATATATATATATATATATATATATATATATATATATATATATATATATATATATATATATATATATATATATATATATATATATATATATATATATATATATATATATATATATATATATATATATACTGAATTACATACGTTACTGTAAGAAACAAACAAACAAGGAATATTCCTTGAAACGAACTAAATCGTTTTCTTTAACCTTGAACAATTAATAGGCAATTTCACTATATATTTTTCGTTGCTGATTATATATATATATATATATATATATATATATATATATATATATATATATATATATATATATATATATATATATATATATATATATATATATATATATATATATATATATATATATATATATAATAATAATAAAATATTATTATTATTATTATTATAATTAGTTATTATTATTTATAATTATTATTATTATTTTATTATTACTATTATTATTATTATTATTATTATTATATTATTATATTATTATAGCCAAATGCTAAGTTTACTGATTACTTGTGATTAGCGATTATACCTTTTTAGTATTTTTGTGCTTAAATTGGAATAAAACAGATATGGATAAGTACTTAACGGGAAAAAGAATTGCAAACCGTGAAAGTCGTCAAAGTACAACTCCTGAAATTGAGTGTGATGCTGCTGGTACTTCCCATGAAAAAAGCAGCCAAGATGACATAGAGCACCCATGGCCCCATCTTATCAAGTACTATGGGTCTGTCAAGACCAAGAAGGAGTATACTGAGGGCAATAGAGTTTTGTGCAAGGGAAAGATTGAATGCTCCCAATGTGAAAAAAAACTTGAGCTTTGACTAAATCAACACATCTCTTGAAATCAGCGAGTAACACCAAGTGTTACTCGCTGGAACTCCTTATACGATTCTATGAAAGACCTGCTTAAGAACCTAAATCAACAACATTTGTATGGAACAAAAGCCTTGTCTTCCAATATTTAATAAAACTGACAAGGAGGTAATTGCCGAGTACATCGAAATAATGACGCCTATTGCTGTTAGGCTGCATATGTTGCAGGATGAGAAGAATGCGTACGCGGGGGTTCTATTGCCTAACCTCTTCCTCCTCAAGCACAAACTCGTGGAATTGCAATGAGGTGAAAAAATTTAACTATGCCAAAAACTTAGTCAACTACTTACTAAAGCAGCCAAAGCCAAACAAAGGGAAAGAAAAGGGATTTGAACCGAGGTTCAGCAGGATTTTTGATGATTGTGATTTGCTTATGGCAACAGCTCTGCACCCTCACTTCAAACTCGGAGTGGAGTGGCACATAGGTTAAATGAGGGGAAGTATCCAGCTGTCAAGACGAGGATATTGGAGGAAATAAAGTGTAATATTGCATCGAATTTTACTCCTCCACATCAAGGCACTGAAGGTGATGGGAATGACTCTGAAATGGACCCATTTAAGGTGAGCTATTTTTATAATTTAGAACAAACTTTAAGCATCTCTTGTATATATATATATATATATATATATATATATATATATATATATATATATATATATATATATATATATATATATATATATATATATATATATATATATATATATATATATATATATATATATATATATTATATATATATCACTGAGAGATAGAATGAGGAGTGAACTGGTGAGAGAGAAACTTGGGGTGGAATCAATTTTGGAATGCATAGAAAGAAACCAACTGAGATGGTTTGGTCACGTGAAGAGAATGGGGAGGGAGAGAGACTGGGAGAAATGCTGGAATGGAGACCAGAAGGAAGGAGACCGGCGGGAAGACCAAGGAAGAGATGGATGGAGGCGGTAGAAGAAGCCATACAACGAAGGAACAAGACACTGGAAGAGGTGGAAGACAACCGAATGTTTGAGGACAGAAATGCGTGGAGAAGATTTTGGAGGAGTAGCACCCGTCAGGCGCCAGCCTACCAGTTTGGACGTTGATGATGATGACGATATATATATATATATATATATATATATATATATATATATATATATATATATATATATATATATATATATATATATATATATATATATATATATATATATATATATATATATATATATATATATATATATATATATATATATATATATACAATGACATAATGTTCAAATGAAACTTAAAAAGATTTGAGTTCTTGATACCATTTCTAAATTTTTCAGAAACTGAAGGCCCCATATATCCAGCAGACACCTCTGGAGGAGAAGTTGCGGCAAACCTTGGATAGCTGGGATGCAGTAAATGTTCACCACAATACCCCTCTCACTAGGAACTTTTTTCCATGTGAATACCAAGAGTTCTGGGTGGACTTGTTTATGAAGTATAATACCCCATTACCCAGCTCAGCGGCCGTGGAGAGGTTGTTTAGTCAAGGCTCTGACATTCTAAGACCAAAGAGGGCAGCCATTGCATCCAGCAATTTTGAAAAATTTATTTTCATGAAAGGGAATATGACCCTTTTCAGAATGCAAGAGGAGAGCTACGAGGAGGAAGAGATCATAGATGACTGAATAAATAATAATAAATTCTTTCTCATTTTTTGTTATATATTTGCATTTATCAAATAAAATTTAAAAATAATTCATCTTTACATCTTAGCGCTTTTTTTTTTTTTTTTTTTTTTGCTCCAAAATTTGCGCTTTAAAAATTTTTTTTTTTATTTGCGGACATGTGCGCTTTTGCATTTGCGGACTAAATTTTTGAAAAAATGTGCGCTTTTGCATTTGCGGACAAAGTTTTTAAAATTTGCGCTTTTGAGTTTGCGCTCTAAATTTTAAAATTTGCGCGCCCACCTCTGATATATATATATATATATATATATATATATATATATATATATATATATATATATATATATATATATATATATATATATATATATATATATATATATATTAGGGATGGAGTGAAGTATCGGTATCGGCAAGTATCGGCATATTTTCCGATACCGGTATCGGTATCGGCCTTTTCAGTATCGGTATCGGCAAAATTTTTGGATAAGAGTAAAGTATCGGTATCGGTAGTAGTATCGGCATATTTTCAGATACCGATACCGGTATCGGTATCTGGTAATTTTTAGGTATCGGTATCGGTAAAAATTTTGGTATCGCTCCATCCCTATATATATATATATATATATATATATATATATATATATATATATATATATATATATATATATATATATATATATATATATATATATATATATATATATATATATATATATATATATACCATTCAAATTAAATAAGCAACTGATGCGAATTTTAAGAAATATTCGGCAATTTTATCCAGGTAAGATATCCGGTATCTAACTTTTGAAATTTTCCGGATATCCAGTTATTCGGCAAATTCACTATCCAGGCCATCCTTACTTAGAATAATTGCGAAAATATTATTTGACAAACTAAATGTGCTTTCACTAAAGGAAGTGAGCTAACTTCTTTAATTTCTAACCTATTGCTAAATATATCTAACTTCGTTTTTTTTCCCCCTCATTTTATTCCATCTGATACATCTAAAGCTAACACACCTACTGGAAAGGCTAATCCGTCTTCTTTTTCATCTAATTCGATCCTGGATGACAATTGCATACCTCTTCCCATTCTTTCTCTCAGGTGTTCATATTCTTTAGCTATTATTCATAGCTGTATAATCAAGTGCATAATATCTACTCTCTATGCCATAATTCTAACCCCTTTCCTCACTGCTAGAAGCATGTATATATTCAGCTGAACCCAAAGATGGGTAGGCACACTTAATCTTCTATTGTCCTATAGTTCTCACTTGTATTCTATGTAAAGTCTTGAAACTATTCTTAATTCTCATTTCCTGGAACATTTGAAATCTCATTCCCTTCTTTCAGATCATCAGTA
This sequence comes from Armadillidium nasatum, assembly GCA_009176605.1. Lineage (NCBI taxonomy): Eukaryota > Metazoa > Arthropoda > Malacostraca > Isopoda > Armadillidiidae > Armadillidium > Armadillidium nasatum. The sequence continues at coordinate 14,214 of SEYY01023102.1, read as the reverse complement.
TGGCTTTTGATGTTCAAAATCTACCGGGAACATGCTTTCGTATCTTACTAATATAAAGTTTTCTGACCTTAAGAACTATGGGCAGTCTTATGCGGTGGTGCTTGACATATCCAAGTCTTTTGATCAAGTCTGGCAAGTATCACTGCTCTGTAAGCTCCTTTCCTTTGAGTATTCTTCTTTTTGTACACTCATGCCTAATTTCTGCTCTAATTGTTTCAAATCAATACTTTTTGATAGAGTGACATCCTCTTCATTTTCTATTAACTGTGGTGTTCCTCTATGTTCTATCCTTTATTATATTCATACTTTTCATCAACAACCTCCTTAGCTGCATTTCAACTCTTTTCATTCTTATGCCAATGAAATAAACTCTCCATTCTTCTTCATTTCAAATCTGCTTCATCTTTTAGCTTCTTGTCTTCAACATTCCAATCCTATTCTTGCTGATCAGTAAGAATAGGACTAGAATGTTGGAGACAAGAAGAAATTCTAGAAGCAAAAAATGAAGCATATTTAAAATGTAAAAGAATCGAGAGTTTATGCCATTGGCATAAGAATGAAAAGTTTGAAGTTCTGCAAAGGAGGTTGTTAATGAAAAGAGGTTGATGGCAGCTAATGAAAAGATGAGATTTCCTGGTGAGGTTAACACATCCTTCTAAAATTCAACTCTTTAATAACTCAACTTCTTATTTCCCTATCTTAAAATACCTCCTGACTCTCCTATCTCCTAAAGGCTATACTGTCTCACCTATAAACAACAAACATTCATGGCCTGAACATAAACAAAAAATTATCTTGGATATCTCAAATCACAATGGATACTAAGGGTGCTTCAAAAATGCTGGGAATTCTATTTTTTATTTTTTTTAAGTTACTACAATTATATAAAGGTCTAATCCACCCTTGTATGGGGCACTATACTCACATTTGGGGGAGGGGGAGCTTCGGTTTTTGAAGTTTCATCTGCGCTCACCTGGAAGATCCGAGATAGAAATGGGATTGAATGTACGAATTTTATTTTTTAATTATGCCCCATCCTTGAAAAGAGAAATCCATGTCTGTGAGTAGCGGCTACATTAAAAAAATTAGCAGCTAGAGAGAATGGAATGGGTTGACAAGGTGATAAGTTCTTTACTCCCTATGTTATCAATAATAGTAAAAAAAATCAGAAAGGATGTCTTGGAAGTGGTTTCCATTCACATAGCTTTATGAATGGGAACTACTCCAAGAAAACATAAATAGTGTGTATGAAATTCCCTTGCAGGAAAAGCAGCTTAAGTGGTTTAAAGTAGCTCTATGGGTACCTATATACAATTCTTATAACTTTGATTAGTGAAAGTAACAATGTGATCATTTTAAGAAAGATTGCAAAAAAAAAAAAAAAAAAAAAAAAAAAAAAAAAAAACTATGATGTACTGAAAGATTTGAAGAGAAGCGCTCCAAAGACAAAGGAACAGAAGATTATTTTAAAATATTTGCTAAGGGTATAAAAATAAGATAATGGAATGGATAAAATGAACAAATAAATAAAAGACAAAGAAAGGGACCAGAATTACTTTAAAAACTTTGCAAAGAGTACGTAAAAAGGATAAAATAAAAAGAGCAATAAACTTCAAAATTAAAAGAATGAAAGGAAAGAGTATGGAGTTTGTATTTTGAGATATGTAAAGAAATAAAAAGAATGCAAAGCTACGGGAAGTGGTGAAATGAATTTAGAATTAAAGGGAAGTTACTTACTCTTTCGAGGGAATTTGAATGAAACTGATTCTCACATGTTCTAGTAGCCTAAGAACAAGAAAAATATGTAAATATAACAATGAAAAATTCTCTTATTGGGATGGATATTTCAGACTGAAGTAAAAGATTATTTAATGAATCAAAAAGGAAGAAAGAAAAGATGACTGGTTATGACACAAGGAAAAAGATGAGTATATGTGATACAAATTTGGAGAAGAAAATTTAATTGGGGAATGCAGTGAATTAAAGGAAAATTAGAATATAAATTCTTCATATGTGGGAGAGAGGGACATATAGCTAAATATTGTATAGAAAAAAACGGTACATTTTATTAAAAATGCAAGAAGGAAATTCAAATGAGTGAGTAACTTTCAGGATAAATGGAAGAAGGAAGGGAATTTTTAAAATCTTATAGGCATCTTATATGCTGGATGTAACAAGTCCGTAAGTGGAGATTTATTACATGAAAGATTATTAATGTGTTGGAGGAGGAAATTAAGATGAGAGATCAACAAAAATAAGAATGTGTTTGTTAAAAACAAAATATTGCATTTCTAAGTAACTAATACCCCATTCGTAGAAGAGTAAGAATGAGATAACAGGTGATACACCTTGATTGATAGGAAGAGAAAAAAATGAAGAATATAAGATTAATATTGAGAGTAGAAAGTATGGAAATAACCCTACAAAAATTAAATAATGTGCAAATGAAAAGCAAATTAGGTATAAAAAATCATACTCCTCTCATAGGAGTGTGAACCAGTAATGCTCTCTCAGATCCTGATTGAATAGAGAAAAAAAGACACCAAAATCATTATCAAGTTAAGCTTTCAATTTGCATATGGAAGTTTCAAAAGCACTGGCATCTTGTCAAAAAATTTATTTTTTTGTAAACAGAAAAAGGAGCTAAAACAAGAATTAAATAAGTGTTATAACTGTACAGTATACGTAAGATACCAGAAGGTACTGGCAAAACATGTAGTAGGAGGATTAACTATGGCTATGATTTTAATGAAGTCATTGCCAAGGGTCTTGGAGAAACTGAGGGAAGGAAGTTTCTTGTAATAATAGATAATGACTACAAATATGTCTAAGCATGTAAATAAAAAACAAAGAATTTTATTCAACCGGGAAAAGAATATTTGGTGCTTCAAAGGAAAAATCTACACAATGATTTAGAATTTTAAAATAAAAGAATAGTTTCTGACTGAATTTTCTGGGACGAACTCATGAAGACAGTAGAAAGCCCATGGAGTACTGAAAAATATTAAAAAAATGATAAGGTTGATGAGAGGGAATGAGAAAAATAAAGAAAAAAAATATGACTAACTGGGAAACTTACTTTAGGATAAAATCTGGCAGCCAAGAATTGCTTATTAACGACAAATGGATTGTCACCTAACCAGCTGGTATTTGGAAAAAGAAATCTGTCTAATATAACAGGTAAAGTGGATATAACAGTTGGAATTGGACTGTGATCTTGAAAGAAAACTAATGGAAGATCATTTAAGACTTTTTTTTTTTTAAAAAAAAGCAAGAGGGATGCACACAAAGCAGAAATCAAGGAACAATAGGCAGCATAAAATAAAAGCAGAATTATTAGATGAAGTACTCTATAAAGGAGAATAAAAGTTAAAGGACCAAGAAGAAAAACTGGTAGAGATAGTAAAACAGTTGTCATAAACCATGGAGAGGCCTTGAAGGAAGTAGCTAAAATACATATAAAAAGGATGAAAAATGTAGAAGGAAGCAGTCAATGAAGAAACAGAAGGAGCAACTGAGGCTTGAGAGGAGGAATGAGAAGAAGAAAAAAAAAGAAAATAAAAAGAAGAAAAGGAAGAAAAAGAAATAAGAAAAAAGAAGAAAAAAAAAAAAGAAAATAGGAAAATAAAGAAGAAAAAAAAGAAGAAAAAAGAAGAAGAAAAGAAAAAGAAAGAAGAAAAAAAGAAGAAAAAAAAGAAAAAAGAAAGAAAAAAAAGATGAAGATGGAGGAGGAGGAGTAGTAGTAGTTAGGTAATGAAGAATAGATAATAAAACTGAGGCTTGAGAGGAGGAATGAGAAGAAGAAAAAGAAGAAAATAAAAGGAAGAAAAGGAAGAAAAACAAGAAAAAGAAAAAGAAAAAAAAAAGAAAATAGGAAAAAAAAGAAGAAAAAAAGAAGAAAAAAAAAAAAAAAAAAGATGATGGAGGAGGAGGAGGAGGAGTAATAGTAGTAGTAGTAGTAGTTAGGTAATGAAGAATAGATAATACAGGGACATGATTTATATGGGAAAGATAGTGAGGAAGAAGAAAAAAAAGTTGAAGAGAATTTATAGAGGAAGCAAGTAAGGTAGGAGGAGAAGGAAGAAATTGAAGAAGATAAAAAAAATTTGAAAGTTAAAACTGAATGAAAGGTGGAGAATGAGATAAAGAAAATAATGATCTATCAGAAGATTAAAATTATAAGCATAGCTGGAAAATAAATGTGCATTGTGGAAAGACAACCATGGTGTATGATATTTGGATAAATTGAAAGAAAACTTGGATTGAATCTTACGAGTATTTTTGAAAATACTTGATATACAAGTTCTCTTACGTAATTTTATTAAAAAAGTATTAAAGGTAAGCTAAAGGAACAAGAGAGTGGAAGAGTAATAAAGTAATATGAATAAGTAAAACAGGAAAAACAGAAATTAGTTTCTACAAAATGGATTGTATAAAAAAATTTGAAGAATAAAGAATGAAAAGTAAAGCTAGATTAGTTGAGAGGATTATAGGCACCAAATAAGAATCAAATAAATGAATCTCTTAATTGTTCCTTGACGTATTAATGGAAGAAACTCAAATATTAATCCAGTGGAGAAAAACATTCAGATCAGACATTATATGAGAAGCATTATCGATTGCTTGTATAGAAAAAGACGCAAATAAAAGGAATTTAAAATAATGAAATGGCTGAATATAGGGCAATAATAAACAGAATGATTTGATTAGCACAACAATCAGACATAACTTGGCAACGGAATAAGTTTGTTCAATAAATCAAAACATGGAACAAGTGCTATTAGGAATTTAATAAAAGTAGAGAGAAAAATGGAAGCAAGAAACCAAAGTATTATTGAAGTTAAAAGGTAAAAACTAGTAACAGATGTGGGTACCTCTTTTAATTTAATTATCATTCTTTTTAATTTTGCAACTCACTGGCATTGCCCTATTTGAATAAAGGAACTTTCTACGAAGCTGCTTCTTACGATCCACATGAGCATTTTAGAAACAAACTCCAAGTATGCGAGTCAAACACTCTACTATTATGAAAATTTAAGAATAGGGTTTATAACAATAACGTGATAAATTGAATAACAAATGACCATTAATATGAAAATCGAGTGCCCAAAAGAGAAGTAAAATCCACAATAGAAGCAAAAACTTTGAATCTTAAATCTGCAAATTTTGGAATCTACTTGAGGAAAATTTGGAAAGAATTCTCTTGAAATAATGACACAAAAATATTAAAGAACACAGATAGTAAAACGCTAGAAAGAGCTTTAAAGTCTAAAAATGAAATATTAAGTAAAATGCAGAGAAGAGATATGGCTGCAATAAAGGAGATAATGGACAGGAAAGAAATAATGAATTAAGTGGATAAGTTCAAAACATCATTTGTAAAAAAAAAAAAAAAAAAAAAAAAAAAAAAAGGGTATAAAGAGAGAATATTTTTGATTAGAAATAGAATGAAAAATGGAGGATAAAGAATGTGAAATTAAAAGGTGTAAGCATATATTAAAGAAATATTTAATTTCAAGTGATAAATGAAACAGGAAAAGAAAAAAGAAAAGTTAGGAAACAAAATACTTTGCTTGAAATACGATGTCAGGACTCACTTTTATAACAACCTGCTTTTATAAATGGTTTTATTTGTTTGTTTCTTTTTTGCTTTCAGTCAGTTGTAAAAATTTAAACGCCCACAGACTTCTGAACATATACGAGTAAATATTATTTCCTTATAATTCATATGAACAACAAATGTTCTGTGTAATAATTTAAAATCAATTTGTATTTTTACTTTCATTATTTGGCCATGGATGGTTTACATACTATTTGGAAAAATTATTTTTCACAATATTCTTAACTTACTCAAATTACATATATTAGTGGATACAAATAATAAAATAAATAGATCATAAAGAGAGTACTTCAATCCTCAAAACTCTACTATCTGGTAAGATATTTTTTGGGTCAATCCACGTCTTGTATCTGAATTTAGAAGGTCCTCCGTGCTCAACAATTTTCAATTTTGTGAAACTTTGAGTGAATATACATTTTCTTTTTTTTTAAGAAAAAGATTTGCAAAATTATAGTTCATGGCATCAGGTCTGTTCTGTAAGAGTCATCTATTCCCTAAGAACTGATTAACATGAAAATACTAAGGTTTAAGGAGTTAATAATTAACAACTACAGTAATCCATCATTTAAAATTCAACACAGTACATTTTCCAGAGCTGAACATGAAAAAATTGTACTCAAAATTAGGAATGGGTTGAGTATTTGGTTGCTATCTGGTTATCCGTTTTTTTCAGTCTCCGGCTATCCAGTCAGATATTCGGTAAAACATAAAATTCTTCACGGAATAAATTTTTCACACACACACGCTATATATATATATATATATATATATATATATATATATATATATATATATATATATATATATATATATATATATATATATATATATATATATATATATATATATATATATATATATATATATATATATATATATATATATGACCTCTCCTCAAAAAAAAAAAACTTCTCATTTCAAAAACCTGTTGTACTGACAGCAGTGAAAAGGGAAGGGCGGGGCTTGGGTGTGTTGGTACATGGTGTTTTAACCCCAACCATCGTCAGTCACCAGAATGGCTTGGTCGGGTGAGAGCCATGCGTTTTTCTTAACAACTGTTCCGTGATCGCTGAGCAGTGGGCCTTTCAAAGATG
>SEYY01023102.1:0-2500 GCA_009176605.1 Armadillidium nasatum | reverse complement strand
AGCTTGAACATCTTGAGCTTGAAGAACGCGGTGATTGGTTTCAGCAAGATGGAATTACAACACACAATGCTTGAAGATTTTTGCAATTTTTAAGGGAAATGTTTCCAGATCAGCTGGTCTTATGTGATAATATTGGGGTTTCCTGGCTTCAATTTTTTTTTGTGGAGCTACTTATTACACGAAAATACTCATAGACCTCAAATCCTTGACGCCCTTAAGAATTATTTTTCAGAAAGAGATATCCGATCTTCCACCTGACATGGCCCATCGAGCCATGCCAATCTTTAGAAACTGACTCCAAGAGTGAAGAAGAAAATTATGGCCAAAAATTTGGATAATATCATTTTTAAAACATGTGAAATAGTATGTTGATTATCTTTAACAATTTTTTTTATTTACCTTGGAAATGTGCTTATTTGGTGGGGGGGGAGACACTATATATATATATATATATATATATATATATATATATATATATATATATATATATATATATATATATATATATATATATATATATATATATATATATATATATATATATATATAATATATATCATGTTAAATTAGCAATTAATGTGAATTTTAAGGAACATACAGCAGAATAGTTATCCAGTTTTTGAAATTTGCCAGATATCTGATACCCAGCTCATCCCTACTCAAAATTTCCTAACCCAATGTATTTTTCAAATTTTTATCTTAAAAGTGGTCATCCCATCTTACAACTTCTAAAAAGCAAGATTTGTTAACCAATAACTATAAACTTATCTTTTTTGGTAATCTGCTATTTCTGCCGCTCGATAACTTGAATAGTTACAAAATTAAAAAAAAAAAAATCTTACTACTCTTTAGAGGTAAGTACCTAAATACACATGTCTTGCATTATTATTTTGTCTACAACCTTTGGAAAGAGCAGATCCTGAGGTACTATAATCATTTTTTATCATTTTGGAAACTTCATTTTTGAACAATGTATATGGATTAATTTGAGTTTGGTGATTTAGTCATCAAGTTCCATACATTACTGAGTAGAATCATAACGCTAAACAGTATAAAAATTTGAAGACTGAAAAATATTTGTGCTAACAAAAGATATTTGCATTGGTCCATGGTTGCTGTGCTACTAAAAATTCTTTCAATAAAGAACTTGTAAACCCATTGCACAATAGTAATCGCCATTGTATCTGCTCTTTTTCTACATGTGTTGTTCAAAATCAAATAAACTTTTTATCAGGACAATTCAACTAAATTCATTATCATAAAAAAAAAAAAATGGCTTTCTGCTTTACATGATCAGAAAGCTTTATCTGTAGCTTTTTTCAGGCATAGCCAGGACTCTTTCACCTATTTTCATCTTTCAGCCACACCAAATTCTTTCAATGTTTACTTTATAGACAGGTTGACTGGGACTAGTGTTAGCATTTAAATCTGTCCTTGATTACTGGACATCTTCAAATCTTCCAGAAGTTGATTACAAGCTAAACAATTTTTTTACACTGTTGGTTTGTAATGGGCATCATTATATAAGCTGAATGAAGTCCTCCAAACAATATGTAATATTGCTAGTGAAAATACTTTAACTCGAATCGATTTGCGCTTGGCACAATCACTCGAATCCTATTTTGCAACTCACTGAAATTTCAGTCGTGAAATGCTAACAGCAGAAATATCTGCTGTATTCATCCTGGTTCAATTCCGCAGATGAGTGTTGTTATTTTGATTTGGGTGCTGCTTTGTTTTCTAAAACCTATTTCAGCATTCTCTATGTAGCTTCTAACTTGGTTTAATGTCTTTCTTGAGCAGGTGTTTCAGATAGTCTTCTGTGGATGCATCAATTGGTGTAAATCCTTCTTCATAGTTTATTTTAGAATCTGAAAAGGATTACGATACATTTTCTACAAATATTCTAAATTTTGACAAAAGCAATGCTTCATAAAAAGGGCAGATCAGAGACACAATCAAATTCACTGTCGACTTATCAATTGTGGTCTAGTAATTTAAATGTGGAAAATATTTTAATTGTAAAGTACAAGATAGACATTAGAGTTGTCACTACCACCTATAGTACAATTCAAAGGCATATTTTAAGATTCTTTTGATTCCATTATCATCGACATTTTTAAAAATTTTAATTATACTGAAAAAAAAATTACTGCATAAGTTATACAGTATGGTTTTAATTTAGATAATATACAATACAAAAAAGTGAACAGAACATTATGGACTTCGTAAGATGTGTAAATTTTTAATCAGCCACTCAAAAAAATTCAGCAAGCAGGTGTACAATGTTCAAGTCCAATTTACTTGCCTACGAGAACAGATCCGAGAATGAGAAAAAAATTATTCTTGTAGCTTAGGATCTGCTCTTTCTAATGGTTGCAAACAAAATAGTATTAAGTAATGAAATTCAACTGTTAAAAAAACTAATTCTTCACATCACCCTCAAAAATACCTAACTTTCCTATTTTCTGCAATGGCTCTTCCATCTCACCTGTAAATA
>SEYY01023101.1:0-7500 GCA_009176605.1 Armadillidium nasatum | reverse complement strand
AAAACTCTCATTCAAGACGAATCTATTATTTTGAAGAAATCTCACTCTTTGAAGAAATCTTATTCCTGAGGAAATCTCTAATAGAAGAAGAAACTAAGAAAACAAAGCAGCTACATACAATACGAAGAAAGAAGACATACAGAAACTAAATACTACGTATCAAAATAATAAAATATAATTTTATTATTATTATTATTATTCTTAAGAAACTTTTCAAATTAATAAATCATAAATAACTAATACTTTAATACTTTAAATACTTTAAATACTTTTAAAATACTTTTTACTAATAATAGTAATTTCTAAAAATAAAATAAATATTTTTTTACTAATTAAAATTTAAAAAAAAAAAAAAAAAAAAAAAAAAAAAAAAAAAAAAAAAAAAAAAAAAAAAAAAAAAAAGAAAAAAAAAAAAATATATATATATATATATATATATATATATATTATTTATTATTATTTATTATTATTTATTACTTTTTTTTTTATTTTTTTATTTTCAGTAGATTAGTATGTGTTGATGATTACTATTCCAAACAGAAGGACAAAATCAAAGAAAACTGAAAATAGAAAATGGAATTCGAAGGGTAAAACTTAATAAAAGAAATTAATTATTTTTCATTATTAATTAATTTTTATATATATTTTTTACTTGCATTTCTAAAAATGAATGATGATATACGTTTAGACCTAAATAATCCTACAAACCAAACTATTGCATATTTTAATCAAACTAATACTACTATTTCTTCTACTATTGATAGTACTACTACTACTACTACTACTACTACTACTACTACTACTACTATTAATGCTACTTCTGGTACAAATACAAATGCTTCATATACAGGCACTAGACCTAAAACTAATGCTCATACTACTGCTAATTTTAATACTTCTGATGCTTCTACTTTGCATGCAAATGATGCAAATGATTTTACGAATAATGTTTATAGACCGACAGGTATTAATATAGAAAGATTATTTTATCACAGACCTAACATTCCTTTATTAGAGGGGTATAGAGGAAATGTTTGGACCGGCATTAGGCCAGAGTTATGGGTTTCTTTACTCAACGATCTCTTTAGAGATGAACATATTTTTACGGATGCAGAGAAACTTGCTACATATCCAAGATTCTTAGACCCTAATGGAAGTGCAAGATTCATTATAGATTCATCTGTAGATCTTAAGAATGCACAAACTTGGGTAGAATTTTCAAATAATTTGCTAAATATATTAAGTCCTTTAACTACTGAGTCATGTTTCGAAATGTTCTCTCAATTCAAAAACTTAAATTGGAAAAAAGACACTGTTTTCCAAGTTTTTGCTTCTCAAATTCAAGCTTCTTTAAATAATTTTGAGAAGAATGCAATAACTTATTTCAATGCTTCCTTTTCACCAATGATGAGGAAATTAATGATTTTTGGTACTATTTACAGTTGTGTTCCAAATGAGTACAAAAATAAAATGGTAGAATATTTTGAGGCAGATTTATCTTATCCTGAACAAGTCAGAAGGTACATGGCTAAGACTGCAAATGAGCTCAATATGCCATTTAAAAATAATACTGCAAATGTAAATAAAACACTAAGAGAAAACTCTGTTTCAAATATTCAATCATACAATAGGAGAGAAAACCAAAATAATATAAATTCTCAAGCGAACTTTGTAAGCAATTTAAATAGAAGTAGGAATAGAACAAATGTTCAGCAATTTATAAATCCAGAAACAACTCCTAGATGTTTAAGATGCGAGAGATGGTGTCATGATACTAGTGAATGTACATATAGTCCATTTTGTTCACTTTGCAAAGATTATCATCTCAGAGGCTCTTTTCCTCAATGCTTAAACACAAAATGGAATCACTTATCTCCACAAAGCTTGCAAAGAATAAAGTTTCTTTCTCCAAATAGAAATGTTTCACAAAGGTATACTAATCAAAACTTACCTAACCAGTACGATGACAGACGAAGCAGAAATATGTCTAGAAATCGTAATTTTAATAATAATTATAATCAGTCTCAACGACAGTCAATGCACAATAATTATAATACTAGAAATAATACTTTTCAAAACAAAAATGCTTTTCAAAAACAAAACAATTCTTTTCAGTAATAGACAACAAGTACACTGTGTACAAGAAAACAATTTTACACATAAGATGCAACCTACTGAATATTATAATGAAAACACTTCTAATTATAATATTGATGATTTTTCTTTGAAGCACAATATTCCGAGACCACAGTCCCCATGCTATTTTAACAATAATGATTCCTTAGAGTCAGAAAACACATAAGCACACTTCAGTCAATACTGAACATTTTTCTCACTACATTGAAGTGGATTACGAAACTGATGTAGATGAATTAGATTATATTTCTTGCAATTCTAACAGTTCATATACAGATGCAAACACTTCACTTTATTGCAATGATTCTTCAACAGGAAACTCTAAACTTGCTTACGAAGCTATTAATAGTAAGTCACATAAAACTTTGAATAATTTATTCGGCATACCTACTGCTATTACTCACAATTACTCATATACACATTCAAGTACAAATTTTATAGACACAGGTAGTATGAAGAGTTTATTAAAGCTATCTTTATTTACAAAACTATGTACTTTTTCTAATTCTAATGATGCTCCAGTCCTTAGAAAAACTAATATAGTTCTCAAATCTATCTCAGGCAATAAACTTCTAGTTTATGGAAAAACTACTTTAAAATTAATCATACATGATATTCCTTTCATTTGTGATTTTATAGTTGTAGAGGATAATTGTTGTACTTATCCTAAAGAAATCCTCATTGGATGTGATATACTCACTAAAATTCCTTTAATTTTAGATTATCATGCACAAACTGCTTACTTAAAAGTTGAAGGTGAACTGAAACCTTTACCATTACTGCCAATAGCAAACAATCACTTTAATTCTTCTGAAAATGCTCCACAAATACAGAAGACACACACACAACCACAAAAACAAATGCTTAACAAACCAGATTATATCCCAAAAGACATAAATTCTATTACAAAGAACAAATCTCAGATTACAGAATGTTCTGAATATTTTTTAAATGCTAAACTAGAATCTTTCCAAAATGAATTACAAGAATTGAAAACACGCTTTGACGAATTTACTTCACTAACTAATAATTCTTCTTTTGAAAACAGATCACAAAACGAGAACAACACTTCATATCATGATACTAATACTAATTCTATACTTGATCCTACTCTTTCCTTTCCAGACTATTCCACACCTTTTATTTTAAGCGTAGATGCTTCTGATTTTGGCGTCGGTGGAGTTTTAGCTCAATTGGATTCTAATGAGTTAGAAAAGCCACTTGCTTTTACTTCTCGTCTTTTAACTAAGGCGGAAAGAAACTATTCTACTACAGAAAAAGAAGCCTTAGCTGTAATACATGCTCTTTCCAAATTTAGAACTATTATCTGGGGTTATAAAATTTTCTTATATACTGATCATAGCCCACTCATTCATTTGTTTAGGCATCGTCAATTAACTGGCCGTCTTGAAAGATGGAACTTAAAAATACAATCCTTCAACCCAGAATTTATTTATAAAAAGGGAAAATTAAATGTCGTTCCAGATTACTTATCAAGGAATCCTGCACCTGATGTTACTCATTCTATATTGAGTGTATCATCTTTAAACACTTCTATTTTTGATCTAACCAAAGATAATTTTTATAAAGAACAACGTTCCTGTCCTAGACTTTCTCCTTTAATAAAATGGTTTGAAAATTTGCCAAGTAACAGATTAGGTTTACCACATACAATTATTAACGGTTTACTTTACTATGTCACTGCAGACAACAGATATTTATTAGAAGTTCCAGATTCAATGATATATTCAGTCATATACATTTCACACAGCGCTCTTGGTAGTGGACATCCAGGAAGTTTTCGTACTATGAAACGTGTTCGCGAACTTTACACTTTTCCTGATCTTTCAAAACTTTGTGAAATATTTTGTAAAGAATGTACTTCATGTTTAGAAGTAAAAGGGAACAAACCTCACCCTATAGGTATAAGCACATATCCCTTACCTTTCCAGCCCTTCTCTAGATTACACTTGGATAGCCTTGGTCCTTTTCCTAAGTGCAAGTCTACAAATAGTCGTTACATTCTTGTTTTTAAAGACTCATTGACTAGATACACTGAAATTTGCCCTGTTCCTACAAGAGATGGAAAAGAAGTGGCAAAAGCTCTTTTAGAAAGAGTGATTATGCGTCATTCTACACCTAATATTATGATTACAGATAACGGAGGTGAGTTTAAATCTGAATTTTTCAAAGAGTTATGTAAACTTTGGAGAATTAAAAATGCTAATATTTCTATTTATCATCCTATTAGTAATAGTATCGTTGAGCGCGAAAATAAGAATATTGAGAATTATTTAAGACATTATGTGAATAATAATCATGATGACTGGGGTAAATTTTTATCTTTTTGTCAAATAGCTTTAAATTCTTCTTATAACACTTCTATAGGAAATACACCTCATTTTCTTTTACATTATTACATTAAAAGATTGCCTTATAATCTTCCAGATTATACTTCTTCTTTTATTGAAACAAAATCACAGAATGCAAAAAAAGAATTTTTACATGATTATACAAGTGAAATGTTTGAAAGAGCTTCGGCAATCCGCGAACTTAGTCGTGATAAATTGCAGAGAGAAACTGCAAATATTGCAAACAGACAACATAAAAATGCACCAATTCGTAAAGCATGTGTCGGTGACAGAGTATATATACTTTCAATTAAACCTCCTCATCAATCTCCGAAATTAGCGAGTAGATGGAAGGGTCCATATTTAGTAGTTAATGTTTTGAAATTTGGCAAATACTTATTACAATGCTTAGAAACAAATAAACAGTTTGTTATTCACATAGATAACTTAAAAATTGTACCTTACCCAAAATTATGCTCTGAGGAAAATAAATTAAAATCATGCTTAAAATCATATCCTTTACCAAATGTACAAAATTCTGAAAATAACTCTAATAAGAAAGTTCATTTTCAAATTGATTCTTCTTCAGATACAGTAAATAATAATCGTTCTTGTTTTAGAGGAGATAATCGAAATTTATTGGGAGACCATAATCAGTACTTACGCACTTCTTCACAAGCATTTTCTAGAAAAGAAAATACAACAAAACTAAATTCTAAATTTAGATCTTCCAAAAACTTTTACCATCCACAAAAACAAAATTTTAAATTTCAATCTTCAAAGAAATTTTCTCAACATCCACAAATTTTACCAGATTCTTATTCTTATAATAAAACTTTTCAAAATCATTCTAATTACCCTCAAACTCTTCAGAATTCTTATCATTCTCAAACTTCTCCTAAAGTTCTTCCTCACTCTCAACAGACTTTTCAACGTTCACAAAATCATTCCTATCCTCAAACTTCTTCAAATTTTGATTCTCATTCTCAACAGACTTTTCAACAGTCACAAAATTATTCTCATCCTCTAACTTCTTCTAATTTTGATTCCCATTCTCAGCATACACATCATCATACACAAAACTTTGAACAATCTTCACACTTCGATTCTCTTCCAAATAACTTTCCTAATATGTCACAAATTATAAGTCCTCATATTTCTCCTTTAAGAAATAATAATGTATCTCCAAATTCTTCTCCTTCTCCAATATTAAAAGATAACAGACAAATAGATCCTTCATACAGACCATACCCATTGTATAAACATTCACAAAATACCTTTCCAATGAAATTAAGAAGTCAGACGAAAAGAACGCAAAATGTACAAAATAATTCTCCTAGAAGGTTAAGAAGTCATTTTAAATAAATCTACTTTTCTTTCAGTCATAAAACTGAAAATTTTTATTTTTTTTGACGAAATTAAAACAGGAATAAATATGCTTACATGTGTGATGTAGAAATTTTTTTTATAGAAAAGTATAAATGTTCTTTTTCACTTTTCTAATTACTTTAAAAAGGTGACTAGACTTTTTCATTTCTTTTATTATTTCGCATGGTGATTTGATTATTTCTTATTCTTAGTAGTATATTAATTAATTTTCTTTTTCTTGACATTGCAGGATGTTAATTAACATTTTTTTTTTGTCTAGAAATATAATGTCATTCATTATTCAAGTAAAGATATTTTAATTTATAACTTAGTATTCAATCATTTAAAGAAATATTTTTTTGTTTTGAGAAAAATTCATTCTCTACAAGTTTTCTTTGGAATTCTGATTGGATTGGTAATCAACGAGTTTGGTGGTTATCAGATTATTTTTGAATTTTACAAAGAGGCTTTTATACAGACTTAAATTCTGTATCAGAAAAAAATAAAAATCCTTTTTCTAAAATGATTTTTATTATTGGAACATTAACTAGAAACGATGCTATATAGTAAGAGTTGCAGAAGAAATTTCTCAGTCTTAAAGATTTGTTAGAAGCGAGAAGTATCGTTTCTCGTAATGTTAAAAATTCTTATTTTTTTTATACATATAAATATATATATATATATATATATATATATATATATATATATATATATATATATATATATATATATATATATATATATATATATATATATATATATATATATATATATATATATTTATTATTGTGAAATCTTAAAATTTTTTATTTACAGAAAATAAACTTTATAATCTTAATATGAAGTAACGAAATTTTATGTGAAGTAAAAACGTATATATAAAACTTATACTAAAGATCTAGTAAGTAATTTTTTTATATAAAGTGTAAGAATCATTACTGATGAATAATAAAATTAAAATATATATATAAATGCTTTATTATTTATTTATATGTGTATAATTTTATTTAGTATGAATTCTTTTCGATTTGAAATCTAATTGCATTTTTTTTTTCTTTATTTTTACAGCTGAGAGTTTTTCAATGTTGTTTTTGAATAACGTTCTTTTTCTATATTGTTTTTCAATTTTTCATTAACGTTTTATTTTATTATATAAAATATTTTAAATAGTAATTTGATATTAAGTGATTTGATTTTGGTATTACTTGATTTGATTACTTTGATTGATTTTATTCTTGATCTTGATTGACCATTATTTTTGATTTTTCTTGGTATTGAATTTACACCTAAACTACTTTTATTTGGCTTTAATATATATATACTATTATACTGATATTTTTGTATATTATTTAATATAAGGCAATATATTATTAAACCTGGAAAATAAATCTTCTGAATCTCCTTACGTTCTCATTATAATTAAGTTAACAATAAGGAGGGTAATTTTTATATAAAAACCTTAAGTAAACTTCCATTACGACAAGGTAATATTTTTCTTATAAATGCGGTGTACGATAATTATAAAAACTACTACACGCGCTATATATATATATATATATATATATATATATATATATATATATATATATATATATATATATATATATATATATATATATATATATATATATATATATATATATAT
>SEYY01023100.1:155000-187500 GCA_009176605.1 Armadillidium nasatum | reverse complement strand
TACATGATAATATTTCTAACCAAATTTCTTCGCAATAGAATACCAGACTCGGTTTACGAAGACTGGAACCTCGATCATGTAAGATAATATTAAATAATAATAATAATAATAATAATAATAATAATAATAATAATAATAATAATAATAATAATAATAATAATAATAATAATAATGATAATAATAATATTTTATTATTATTATTTTAATTATTATTATTATTATTATTATTATTATTCTAATTATTATTTATTATTATTATTATTATTATTATTATTATTATATTATTATTATTATTATTATTATTATTATTATTATTATTATTATTATTATTATTATTATTATTATTATTATTATTATTATTATTATTATTATTATTATTATTATTATTATTATTATTATTATTATTATTATTATTATAAGACTCTAATTGGATTCATCTTTGTGTATTAAATTAACTTCTAAATAATTCTTTACTTTGATTGAATGCATCATTCTTTCTAATAATGGAAAATGCTTTTCTGAAGTCGTAAGACGCATACCTCCTCCGTTGAGAAATCTATGAACAACTACCGTTATTCTTTAAAAGGCATTTCTATGGTAATATTGAAGAAATTTTAATCTTCTATTTTCCTTACTTCCCCATGACTTAATAATGCTTTATTAAAGAATTGCGGCCCTTGGTCTGGATTTAGAACTAGTTTTGTATTGTTGTCTGCTGGTATCTATTGATTTTCAACAACAGCTTTAATAAAAAAAATAATAAAATGATTAAATTATTATTTTCCAATAGTCGAACATAATTCTTTTATTCTTAGGAAAAGAAAATATTTAGTACGAATATATGTTTGAAAGATATTTTAGTAATTAAAAGATCCATATTTGGAAGAACCAAAAACTTGCTGCAAATTTTTGGAGCCCTTTCTAGGGTAAAAAGATTAGTTTTATCTTTTTGCGATGTGTGAAAAAAAGGTAGAAAAATCTAAATGTAGAGCTGTTGCAGAGATGATGACGATAAGGAGAATAAATTGATTATCTGCAGCAGTTCTGCAAAAGAAGAGACAAACTAAAGGAAAAATTTTATTTTTAGATAGCTGTTTCGGAATGGGCAGCATATAGATAATGGTACTTTAAAAAAACACCCACACCCACCCACACACACACACACACACACACACACACACACACACACACACACACACATATATATAATATATATATATATAATATATATATATATATATATATATATATATATATATATATATATATATATATATATATATATATATATATATATATATATATATATATATATATATATATAATTTTACAGAACAAGATATTCGCAAAACGCCATTCTATAAAAACATTCATGAAAAGTCCTGAAAATTTCAACATCGTAACATCTATTGGAAAAGAAAAATCCGAAAATTCATATTTTCTTCCTGAGAATTACAAAGGATACGAAGATTTAAAAGGTATATATATATATATATATATATATATATATATATATATATATATATATATATATATATATATATATATATATATATATATATATATATATATATATATATATATATATATATATATATATATATATATATATATATATATATATATATATATATATATATATATATATATATATATATATATATATATATATATATATATATATATATATATATATATATATATATATATATATATATATATATATATATATATATATATATATATATATATATATATATATATATATATATATATATATATATATATATATATATATATATATATATATATATATATATATATATATATATATATATATATATATATATATATCATTAGAGTGAATCTTGCTTTGTCTTGGGTAACAATTCGGTCTCTGCGGAAAAGGTAGGGGCTGTTGAAGATGAGATGAGCAGGTTAATTCCATCCAGCTTAATCGTTTTCTCCTCAAAATCCATGTTTTGATGGCAATTGTTCTCTTGTCCTTCGTGAAAGAAACAATGCTTATCGTGAATGGAAAAACTCTCCTTCTCCTATCACTATTGCTAATTCTCATTCAACTCGGAATCGTTGCAGGGATGTTCTTCCACGGATTAAGAGTACTTTCATTAAAAGGAAGTGTGCTGACCTCCATGGCTCCCCTACTGATAAAAATTTCTGGCCTCTTGCCAAAAATATCTCTAATAACTTCTGTAAATCTGCCTTTCCTCCTCTTATTCGCTCTCATGATTCTGTAGCTAATACTCCCTCTGATAAGGCTAATCTCTTAGGCCTCCTTTTTTCATCTAATTCCACCCTGCTCGATTCTGGTATTCCTCCTCCTACTCCTTCTCCTCTCAGGTGTCCCATGTCTCTGCCTGTAATTACTCATGATCAGGTGCATGGGATCCTGAAATCTATGAACGTTAGGAAGGCCAGTGTCCCGGACGGCATTCCCCCTCGTGTTCTGAAGGAGTGTGCTTCCGAATTGGCGCCTGTCCTCGTTCAGCTCTACTCTCTATGAATTAATACTAATACTTTTCCTCAGTGTTGGAAGAGCGCAAATGTTCAGCCGATCCCAAAAAAAGGTAGCCGTTCTGACTCTTCCAACTATCGACCTTTAGCTCTCACTTGTGTTCTGTCTTAATTTTTTGAAACTCTCCTCAACTCTCATTTCCTGGACCATCTGTAGTCTCATTCTCTTCTCTCAGATCATCAGTATGGCTTTCGACGCTCGAGGTCAACTGGTGACATACTTTCCTATCTCACTGATTTATGGTCTTCCGCCCTTAGGGACTTCGGGGAGTCTTGTGTGGTTGCATGCGTCGCTGCTCTCTAAGCTCCCTTCCTTTGGGTTTTCTCCTACTCTTTGCTTACTCTTGTCTAGTTCTCTCTCAGATCTTTCCATTTCGGCACTTGTAGATGGAGCGACCTCTTCTTCCTTTCCTGTCAATTGTGGTCTTCCTCAGGGTTCTGTTTTATCTCCAACTTTATTCTTACTTTTCATTAAAGTACTTCTCAACTGCACTTCTAACTCTGCTCACTCTTATGCTGATGACTCAACTCTCCATTCTCCTACTCATTTCAAATCTGCTCCCTCTTTTGCTTCTAGAATTGCTTCTCGTCTCCAATTTTCAGATTCTATTCTTGCTGATCTGGATAGGGTTTCTCGGTGGCTATATTATTAGAATCTCCCTCTCCAAAACACCTCCCATCTTCTTCGATGGCTCTCCCGTCTCACATGTAAACAACATTAACATTCTTGGTCTTAACATAAACAATAAATTGTCTTGAAAACCACATATCACAATGGTTTCAAACGCGGCCTCTAGGAAGCTGGGAATACTGTTCAGGTTGCGAGAATTTTTTTTCTTCTGAGCAGTTACTTATTCGTCCTGTGTGAAGTAATGTTTTCACATTTGGAGGGGCTCCGGTTCCTCCTCTCTTCTGGACAGGGTTGAGTCTAAGGCTAAAAGATTAATTAACTGTCCTCTACTTTCAAACTCTCTTCACCCTCTATCTCTTTTCTACATGTACTACAAAGGCAGGTGCTCGAAGGAATTGGTCTCTCGCATTCCACCACCATTGCGTCGCCCTCGTTGCACAAGGGGTGTCCTGCTCTCGCACGAATTTTGTGTGGATGCTGGAAACCCTAGATTTGCCCATTGTGGTGCCTCCTTCTTTCCAGCCACCTCTGTTCTGTGGAACTCTCTACCATCATCTATTTTTCTTCCTGCATTTATTCTTTCTCTCTTCAAGGCTTTCGTCTGCGCCCACCTGAGAGATGTCGTTAAGTTCGGGGCTGGATGGGTTTTCTTCATCCTTTCATTATCTTTCATAAGCCCCTTCCTTGAAAAGGGCTCTGCCCGTGAGTGGTGGTGATCTGTAATATATATATATATATTATATATATATATATATATATATATATATATATATATATATATATATATATATATATATATATATATATATATATATATATATATATATTAACGGATAAATAAAATTTAAGATTCCCTATTTGCTTGTAAGGAGACGGTAAATAGTTTTAAAGTGGCAGCAGAGGTCCGTTCAAATAAGCTATATAATTTAGCTTAATGAATAGAGTCTTTATACTCGTATATTTAGTTTCATTAACTAATATATATATATATATATATATATATATATATATATATATATATATATATATATATATATATATATATATATATATATATATATATATATATATATATATATATATATATATATATATATATATATATATATATATATATATCATAGTTCCGTGATAATATTTAATATTTATACATTGTACAGTGATGTGGAAGTGGGGAAATTTTTAGAGTAAATATTCAGTATTTTTATGCCTTTTCAATGAAATTAGTAGTTACTTGTGTGTGTTCATTATTTCATTTGAATCTGTTTTATTCATAAAGTTGAAGTGGTCACCGGATCTGAATCTATCCAAGGTTATTTGTATTATGTGTTTGATATAATTGTTTACTTGGTATTGGATGGATTAAATTTGTTAATATTTTGAGCCATGATTTAGAGTCTCTGTGTCTGGATACTAGGCTGGAGAGGTGTAATTTAGGACAGATCTTTTAAAATTTTTATATGCTGAATATAAATTTGGAATTTTCTGTACTTAAGTCACTCTGCAGAAGATGCAATGAACTTAATTGTTTGTTTCGTGTGTCAATGATATTTCTGATGGAATAGGACGTATGAGAATCAAATCTAACTCAGTGAGTGTTTTATTCTTTTGTTGGATTGGAATAGTTACAAATTACAATTTTGAGAAGAATTTTTCAGTGGAATTTTCTGTAATGATTCTCAAATCGTCTACGCATAAACCAAACTTTTAAAAAAAGTAATTACTAACTGGGCTCTTGAAAATATTTTAGAAGAATCCAGCGTTTTAAAATAACTAACTCGGACTTCGGAAACACACTTTTAAAATTGCTGGGCTCTTGAAAATATTTTATAGGAACCTGCACATTAATATAACTAGCTCAGTCCACGGTACCATTTTAAAATTTCCCAGTTACTGCTTCCTCAACTTAAAATTACCAGCTCCGACACTAGACATTTTTTTTTTCATAGTATAAAAAAATAATTTATTTCTTTTGTTCCTAGCCCCATCAAAAAAAAAAATTTTTTTCGTTGTCTTGGCTTCAATCAAAAACTTGAGGCTCTTAAATTTCTCGAGATAGATCTAAACTAACTCTCCACTACTTTCTAATGTAAGTTAGGTTATAAAATATTTCATTGATAAGCCTTTATCAAGTTCATAAAAACTTTTAATGGAACTTCAGTAAACGAAAGACTTTGACACAAGTAATATGATTAAGACTCCTGTTAATATTAACTTTGAAATTAAAACTTTCCTATACATTATTTTTTTTTGCCCGCTCCAACTCCAACTTCGGTCCCATCAATTTAAAGTACCTATCTCATGACCCAGATCTGGCTTCATCTTTTTAAATTTGAAAGGCTACACCAAAAATAATTTTTATGCTCCGGTTCTTTGAAGCTTTGCAGATCCCACACCACACCCTCGAAATACCATTATTTTCTGAGTTAAGATTTTATCAGTGTGGTTTTAGCCTAAGGACTGAATTTACTGATAGTTTTTTATTTCAACTTCAATGAACTGTAATCATAGAATTAATATAGTCCATTAACATTTTGGGAAAGGAGAATGTGTTTTAATTAGAAAATATTCAGTCATATACTTTAAACAACTTGAAGAATTTCAACACATAATTACTTTGAGAAATTCGATGTGCCTGAAAATAATGTGCTTTGCAAGAATCTCAAAACCCAAAAGGATTTTCCAAAAGATGAAGCCGCCAAGATTTGCATTTTTTTGAGGGGTGTGGGGGCTGTTAGTTGGTTTTTGCTCTGAAAGGGGTTTCTTTATAAGGCTTTTCTTACACGCACTTGACAATATGACTCTTAATTTACCTTCTGAGAGAAAGGTTCATTTTACCTGGATTTTGGGTGGATTATTTGGAAATTTTAAGAGAGGATGACGTGAAGTGAAAGTTAATGCGCTTTAAATGATGATTCATGAAGGTGCTATTTTTGTTCTGCACAGTGGTTCTATTTTTCTTGATCTTTTAACTCTCTCCTTCGTTTTAAATAGAGTATACTGAGGACGACTTTACGTCGAATGGTAGAACTCCTTTTTAATTAACACAATTTCTTATGGTATATTTTTTCTTGAAATCGATGCTAGGTTTATATATATATATATATATATATATATATATATATATATATATATATATATATATATATATATATATATATATATATATATATATATATATATATATATATATATATATATATATATATATATATATATATATATATATATATATATATATATATATATATATATATATATATATATATATATATATATATATATATATATATATATATATATATATATATATATATATATATATATATATATATATATATATATATATATATATATATATATATATATATATATATATATATATATATATATATATATATATAACACTACAGACAGTTTCCAGAGAAGAGTTGTTCATGCTTTAGAAACTATGGCAGATCATACACGAAAGAGGGAATCCGCAAACCAGAAAAACACAAAGGATATAAACCTTCAAATACAATGGAAATTTATTTCAAGAGTTTTGGATCGTTTACTCTTTATAATCTTTTTTGGTATAGCATTTTTCTTTAATATAACGATCCTGACGTCATCACCCTTCGCTGAGAGGTTTGAATATTGCCCGATCGGTGATGGTCAATGTGATGGTATGACGGAACTAGAAATCAACGAGTTATCCAAGCAGCTTGCCCTGGAACATGCCAGAGGGCATGGTTAATTTGAATATTCTCGGAATAGTAATAGAGCAAAGTGTTTAAAAGTAAATTATTCCAAATGTTCATTCTGTTCAATGTTGTTCAATATTGTTCAATATTTTTGAAATCAATCATTAAAACTTTTTCATTAACAATTACTTCAGAATGGTTTGTAAGGGATTTGTAAAGTGGTATTAATCAAAGTAATATTTTTTAAGCTTTAAAAATATAAACTTTCAAGTTCAAAATAATAAATATTTAAGATTTTAAAATTCATCCCTTACTTTCTTTTAAATTAAATAAATGCATTTATAGTCTTAAATGTAAAACAAATAAACACAAAAAACAAATGTGATTCGTTATATTTAAATGTAATTGGAACATAAAATATAATTTCTCTTCGTAATAACTAGATTGTAAATTCTGGGACTTGTTTTAAGCGATCGTTTAATTTGTATATTTCAAGTATATTAACAAGTTTTTGTAATAAATAAATAATAATAATAATAATAATAATAATAATAATAATAATAATAATAATAATAATAATGAAAAACATTCGCTTTCGCCAAAATGGCAAAATTCAAATATATAACAATGTGTTATCAACTTTAATTCAATATATTTTTACAGGTCATAAAATTTATATTCAGGTATTTTTATAACAATTTAACTATACATTATCACAAAATCAGTAATAAAAAAATACTTATATATATATATATATATATATATATATATATATATATATATATATATATATATATATATATATATATATATATATATATATATATATATATATATATATATATATATATATATATATATATATATATATATATATATATATATATATGAAAGCGATGTAATTTTTTTTAATAATATAGTGCATGGTATCGGTAGTTTTTATACCAATACCGACACTTACAATCGAGTACTGATACCAGTATGATTTCTACATTCCATATATATATATATATATATATATATATATATATATATATATATATATATATATATATATATATATATATATATATATATATATATATATATATATATATATATATATATATATATATATATATATATATATATATATATATATATCCTTAAAATATAATAAAATATGTAACAAAATATAAAGGCCACTGTTAAACTTGATTTATACAAATCTATGTTAACACATATCACTATAATAAAATTCTTGTGACATACAAATACAAAATTTCCTTAAATTTATGAATAACATTTTTAAAAATAGTATAATGGTGAAATGTGACGAGGGTTCCGAAATAAACCTGACAAACTTGAAGAAACTCAAAATATCATTGAAATAGTGTTGACACGCTCCCTCCTCCCCCCCTAACGATGTTTGGACTAAACCCATAATTAATGAGCATTGTGGTTAAATAGGAAATAAGAGATGAGCAAACATAGAAGGAATGAGAATGTATGAAATGTGTTAAGTCTTATGAGCACATATCAAATAAGGCGTTATGAAAAAAATAAATAAATTATTCAGAAATGTTCACTATAATAAATAGCTAAAAGATTATAGTGCGGACCATAAAGTTTTGAGGCAGTCTCAATCCAATGATTTGAATTCGTCCAGCATTGTGTTAAAAAAAAAATTATCAAAATGCTGAAACAGAGATCCAAAACTCGAAAAGAATAAAGAGAACACGAGTCACGAGTTCATTAAAGAAACTATATTAGCGATCTATTTTAATTAGCAAAATTATAATGTTTCTGAGTCTTTTCGTTTATAAAAACTTAGTTAAAAACTGCAGAGAAAAAAGTAGAGTCAGCTCACTCCTTTATAAGAGAGGGAGATCGAAGCAGAAACGAAACAGTTTATCATGAAAGAAAGCAAGATCAGAGGCTTTAAATTTTAGAACGACAAAGTAAATACAAATATAACCATAGACTATCTTAGTTCTAAGAAGAGGGCATAAACTATTTTTAAAAGATTCAGAAAAAGCAAAAACTATTTTTTAAAAGAAATCGGAAAATAAGTCATAGGGTGGAGATGGGTGAAGAAAGAATAACAAGTGTGA
This sequence comes from Armadillidium nasatum, assembly GCA_009176605.1. Classification (NCBI taxonomy): domain Eukaryota; kingdom Metazoa; phylum Arthropoda; class Malacostraca; order Isopoda; family Armadillidiidae; genus Armadillidium; species Armadillidium nasatum. The sequence continues at coordinate 178,555 of SEYY01023100.1, read as the reverse complement.
GGTATGGCAGTAATGGAGCCGATAGAAGAAACAAGAAGCGAGAAAGAGGAAGAACGAAATTTAGGGTTGCCATTCATTTGCAAAATGACAAAATGAGTGGGAAAGAAACCTTAAAGCTTAATAAATTTTCTAAGGAGTAAGAATTTTTTTTTTTGGTGCGATGAAGAATTGACCACGTACAATTAAGTTGATTAATTAAGAAAAAAAAAGCCTCTCCATATAAGTTTAAGGGGCCATTCTTCTGAAAGAGACTCCAAAAAGGAAAATGTTAAATAGCATACGGAGAGGTATAGAAGTTAGAAAAAGATTTAGTACTTTAAGAGTTCATTCCAAGACTATCATAGACACAAGTAGGAAGTAGCAGTAACTCTCCAAAGTCATTCTGGATAGGGAAGTAATAGGAAGTTTACTTGCTATATTTAAAAATCTAGACAAAAATCGATGACGATTGTGAACACTGATATCACCAATAATAATTATATCAGATGTAAAATTATAATGTTCTCTAATTTGGAGTTCTATAGCAGAATATTTTGAAAAAAAAACAGTTAAAGATAATTTAGTCGTACATCGTTAAGAAAGCCGAAGTCATAGAGTAGATAATTCGGATGACTTTAAATCAGTATCATGAGAACAACAATGTCAATGGGCCAATTACACATAGCAACTGCCTTTAGATGATATGTGAGGATAGAGATAATAAGTAAAAATTAATTTCTGCTGAAACGTCTGGAGTTTCAAGTAAAACAAGAAAGGTCTAGAGGAAGAGAGGCGATATTCAACAAAAAATGGAAATTTGAATAATACTGCTACTGTTAACGAAATTTATGAATAAAGACCATAAAAGAAAGCGTGCCGGAATGTTCCTGTAGGCATCAATCCTACCACTAGGGATAAATTATTTTCAAGGCAGGAGGGGCAGTGTTTGGATGCTGCATCTTCAACTTCTTTGATTAAACACCATTTACTACCCATTTTAAAGTTAATATATATATATATATATATATATATATATATATATATATATATATATATATATATATATATATATATATATATATATATATATATATATATATATATATATATATAAACCTGCTCTCTAAACGTAATGGAGTAAATAAGATGCAGTTTTGGAAGAAATCCTAATCACCAAAAGACGAAGAGATCCGAATAACATATATATATATATATATATATATATATATATATATATATATATATATATATATATATATATATATATATATATATATATATATATATATATATATATATATATATATATATATATATATATATATATATATATATATATATATAATGGTTTAAATCAATCGTACATAAGCAAAGGAGACAATAAGGACACTAACAAAAGAATTATAATAAAAAATAATTAGCAACACAAATAGACCCACAGCATAAAAGTACAAAAATGAAAACCCTAAATATTTTTTATCGGATCAAGCAAAAATAAAGAGCCTAAGTTTTCAAAAAAAAAAAAAAAAAAAATTGGACAGAGAAATCAAAACCTTCTAAAGTAGACGTAAAAGAAAAAGTAATATTTAACAATACAAATCTGAGTTAATTAACTTGCTAATACCTTAAACGATAATTATTTCCCTCAACCCTCTTTAAACTTCCGTATTTAAACACATCAAAAGTTTTAGTTAACAATCACAAAATAGGATTTTAATAAATTAAATGAAGTGGACGAATGCATTTGTATATATATATATATATATATATATATATATATATATATATATATATATATATATATATATATATATATATATATATATATATATATATATATATATATATATATATATATATATATATATATATATATATATATATATATATATATATATATATAAACAATAGAAAAATTCACATACCCTGGTAAATATAATTTCAAAATAGCAATTATTATCATTAATACACCATTTATGAGGTAAAACACATGAAAATACACTTTAAAGCTAAGTGTAAGTATTTAGTTATAAAAAAAAGATGTTATTATTACTTTAATGACCATTCGAATAATTATTATTATTATTTTCTTTTAAGAAAAATACAATAAAAAAATATTTTAATACTGAAAAATCGTTACATTGCACTTTTCACTACAAGATACAGCAGTGTTGTAAAACAATTAATTTTATTAAATCAATACTGTAAACAATATATATATATATATATATATATATATATATATATATATATATATATATATATATATATATATATATATATATATATATATATATATATATATATATATATATATATATATACTAATTAAGAATATTTGAATAAAAAATGGAAAATGGCGAAAGAAACATGAAAGTAAAGACCTTTGTTCACAAGACTCATTCGGATACATGACATAGCCACGATTTCATTTTATATAATAATAATAATAATAATAATAATAATAATAATAATAATAATAATAATATAAATATAATATATATATATATATATATATATATATATATATATATATATATATATATATATATATATATATATATATATATATATATATATATATATATATATATATATATATATATATATATATATATATATATATAGAATAATATCAGTAAAAAAATAGTTGCTAAAGTTTCTTAAAATTTAAATCTTTGGAATGAAATTTATTCGGTAACCCCTTGAATCTCCAATTCTTCCAGTACATTATCTAAATACCCAGGGTCAGGGTATCCATGCCCTGAATTGTTGTATCTCTCGGTTTTATGATGAATTTCATTCCATGTAACTGCATCTTCAATACCTGTTGTAACAGATCTACCCACTGTAAAAATAAGTCTTCTTCTAAAGGCCTCTTTTAACAATTTTAATACCTAAGTTAAAAAGAAAAAGAAAAAAAATAATTATGTATTGGGTAAAGTTGTATTTTCAATTTCCAGACTAACTAAATAATGGCATCACAAATGTTCTTCGGAAGATAAAAAGAATAAGTTAACAGAATATTGCTAACATCTGAATTTTGATTGAAACTGGTTATTAAAAACCAATTTAAACAATGGCTTGCAAATCTAAGTAATTTGGCAAAAAAGACACGTTAAAATAAATAAAAAAAAATATTACATTTCAGTGGAAAAAATCAACTGAATCATATTAAGTATTAAAATAATGAAGACTCACCCTTTTTCCTTTTTCGTTATCAGGAAGATAGGCAATGCGTGGAAATCCTATTGGATGATAAGGCCTACCAGGATGGGGGTGTTCTGGTCCTTGGATACCAGATGGTATACTAAAAATAAAAAAAATATTTCAAATTAAAACTTCATATGTTTTTAAAAGTTCACGTTTTAGTTTTCAGTACCTGTAAGGATATAAAAACAATAGGAATGCAAGAAGCATTTTTTTTTTTTTTTTTTTTTTTTTTTTTTTTTTTTTTTTTGTAGCAATCGCTCTTATAAAACAAATCACATCTTTAAAAAAAATTCGAAGATAAATAATGTACTTCTTGAAACAACTCATTTTGTAAAACTATATTAAACTTACTTGTAAGTAATCTTATAAGTATCATAGCCAGAAAAACCTGGAAGTGAACCTGACATCTTTTGAACATCCATTGAGCCTTTAGGTTGAATTCCCCACTTTTCTCCATGCAACTTTTTACAATTTGGACACTGAAGAAACTTTGAAGGGGATGCTTCTACATACTGACAAATGCATTCTTCGTGAAATGAGTGGCCACATAGGGACAAAGATATAACTGGATGAACTAAATAACCTTTAATAAAAATAAAAAATTAATAATTTAGCAATTAACATACTGTTTTAATATTAACTAACTATGATATTATAACCAATTCCACAGAAAATAAATAACACATTCCCCCCTCCCCCCCAAAAAAGATACTAAGAAACATTTTGCAGTAACTGTATTTTGAGCATGAATGCACGTTGAAGCTGATTCGAAAGCAACAAATAGAATTTGTAACATCAGTAATATATAATATATAATATATATATATATATATATATATATATATATATATATATATATATATATATATATATATATATATATATATATATATATATATATATATATATATATATATATATATATATATATATATATATATATATATATATAAAGGAGAAAGATATAGAGAAATTAAAAGTACCAACCAGGACAAGAATTATTTTCGTATGAAGACTCCTCTCCTACAGGACACATACAAATAGAACAATCCTCATCTGGCATACTATAAACGGGTTTCGTGTACTTTATTATAAGCTGTAAACAAATACATAACTGAAGATAGTTAAATAGTAAAGAGAGACGCTACTCCAATTAAAAACTATTTGTAAAAAGGATAAATGTGAAAAAAAAAATCATGTTCAAAGATATCTTACTTTCTCCTTTTCAGTTCTCGCTTTTTTTATAAGTATTTTCTTATTATTGGTTTTATTGCTACCAAGAGGTTTCGTCGGAAAATCTGTAAAAGCTCTTCCTTCTGCAGCCTTCTTCGACCTAGTGTCCATTCTTGAGCCAGGCAGATGAGGAGAGTTACTATAATTTCCTGCAGGTTGGTACTTGTCATTAGTTCTTTTTCTTTTAACTCCACTCATAACAGTGTTGTTATTGTCATGTCCTACTGGAGTGGAAATAGGCACAAAGTGAGATTCTGATGAAACAGCATTACCCCATTACCTGCATATATATATATATATATATATATATATATATATATATATATATATATATATATATATATATATATATATATATATATATATATATATATATATATATATATATATATATATATATATATATATATATATATATATATATAATCTCCGTGAATAGACTTGGCCAGATGTGTCAGTTAAATCAACGGAAGCGACAATCTGTAACCTCTTCACAAGAACAAAAGTGCATTTTATACAATAAATAAAATAATAAAAAAAATAAGTAAAAAATAAATAAAATATACAACTGAAATTTTAATAATCATTTCATATTAACTCACCATATAAACGTTTGATCCCCTATTCAAATTTTGACTATTCGCACTCCTCATAAGAACATCCTGAACTTCCTTATCTTCTGAGAAAACTTCCTCATCACTCATGGAATCATCCAGCTGTACCAACGTATCCATTTTCATATTTGGGGATGGCCTAAATCCAATAAAATAATAAATAATAGTATATATATATATATATATATATATATATATATATATATATATATATATATATATATATATATATATATATATATATATATATATATATATATATATATATATATATATATATATATATGATCGTGAGGATATAAAAATTTTGATTCTTTATACATATTTTATGAAGTGAAGTAAACCTACGTAAAATACATCTCTTGACTATTTTGAGAAACTGCATCATCATTAATCGAGTCTTGGGACAGGTAAGTAGAAATAGTTTCAACACTTGGCCTTCTAGCACCAGTCAGTGAACTTGAATCGGAATTCAAAGTTGCATTTGATCCATATTGATCGGAGCTTGTATCCATAAGGCTGTGAAAACTACACGATATGACTATTTAGTTATCGCAAATTTATAATATAATTAATAATAATGAAGTGAATTTTATTACGTAATTTTACTAAGAAGAAATTTTTAAAAACAAAGATACGAATATCTACATAGGATGAAGTTTCCTGAATTGTTTCTTACCTGTCTTGATATGAGGCATTGCCATTTCTACTGAACATATTATTTTTACGAGGCAAAGTATTTTCATTTGAAAGTGGTTCGAAACTAGAATTGCTTGATACTCGTAGATTTCCTGACGGAAAGAACGTTCTCGGTTTTGGAACTGGTGGTTTCAAGGACCTTGGTAATGGATTTGGAGTTAAGAAGTTGGTTCCTTTGAGTGACGAGCTTGTTGCTCCTTTAGGCCCTTCACCTCCACCAGAATTATTACCGCTTCCCGTTAAATGCAATACCTTTGGGGGTAAAATCATTAGGAAATTATTTAAGGTCTGTAAAGTTTAAACAATATATAGATATAAAATGCATTCCTAACATGCACTTTGGAAGTTTCAAAATGAAAAGAAAGAGAACTATGATAATTTAGGTAATACATGTGAAAAGACATTAATTTATTATGCAACACGTATGCATTTATGACGATAAATGAATCTACAAAAAATAATTGAAGAAAATTAAAAAATGATTAACATAAACAAATTAGGGAAATGAAATGGTTATAGATAAGAGAATAAAAATATGAAGTCTTGAAAATAAATTTTTAATGAGAGAGTGAGAACTAGTTTTTTAAAAAAATAAATAAATAAATAAAAGCGACAGTACCGCGCCGTGTACCCGTGTTAGAATTTTTGAAATAAATTTCTAACTACAATAAAAATTTAATCACAGAAAAGTAACTTTAATACTGAATAGGCAATGACGTAATTTAAATTTGAGAAAAACAGTTTTCCTGATGTAATAAATTTGAGATATCTAGAAGAAATACATAGAGATAAAAATATGAAAGCTTTGATCCACACTTCAAATATGAAATGTTAAGTTTTCTTCGAATATTTAGATACATTGTAATTTTCACAACTAATACTAAGTTTAGGTAACCAAACGAAGTGAATTATATAAGAGAAATGACAATTATTCAAAATGAAATTGGTGCTTAAATGTTAAGTATTCATATTACTTATTGAAAAGAAAAAATAGTTTCATTTGGTTTTATTGAAGAAAAACAATGGCCAGAAATGTGAGAGGATAATACATTTGTTGAGATATTTAACTACATATGCGAAGTGACAATTATAATACGGATATTTATAGAAAAAACTTATAAATAAAAAATGAAATCTAAAGCAACAATTCCGTGACAAGAAGTGTTAGAAAGTACAAATGAAAGAAAGAAAAAGAAAGAAAAAGAAGAGAAAGAGTGGTGTGAAATTTTTTTTATTAATAACAAAGAAAAAATAATTACTTTATTTAGAATAGTTCTAGCATGACCATGACTTTCATTCTTCTGTTTAATTTCATTATCCTTTTCTTCACTACAATCTTTACGCTTCTGTGTATCGTATTCTGGAGGACTCTCTTGAGAAGCTGCTCCCAGCCTATGATTCATGCCACTAGAACTGGCTCCTGAACACAAAATCAACGTGAGCGTGAGACAAATGGCATCTATCCAACATTTTGTTTTAAGCAATTAAAACTTGTTAAATGTTTAATGAACACAAAATGAAATAATACAATCGATTTCACAACATTCACTACTATTACTATAATAATAATAAAAGTAAAAAATTTTTTAGGAAAAAAATGCATCTACATTTCTTGCAAATTGGAACTCGAGGGTAGGAGAGGGTGGGGGCAGAGGAATACTCAGAGCTTATTACCATAAAATATTAAATATTTATCATATTTATAACTACCATAAAATATTAAACAATTTTTAAATATATAATTGTCATAAAATAAAGTTAATCACTAGCATTCTTTTTTTTTTTCACTTATTATTTAATAAAATGGAGTTGGGGTTACAGCTATGAGGAGATAGATTAAGACAGGACTGGCAAAAAAATTTTTTTTACTGGTTCCACAGTAGTGCTTTACAGTAAATACTTAAGCTGTTTTTATATTTCTATATTTCCCAGTGATGTTTTAAAAAGTCGGTTTCTTCAAATCTTCCTCACAAAGACGTCTCCAAACTTATCTCCCTCTCAAAGACACCTTCAAATTTTTCTCTCACCTGTGAACAATATAAATATTCTTGGTTTCGAAATAAATATTAAATTGTCCTAGAAACTTCTTATCACGACAGAGGTATCAAAGCAGCTGGAAGTTTTTTGGTTCTGTTGATTTTTTTTTTTTTTTTTCTATTTCAATTACATACAGATTTTAGAACTCTTACCAGCCCTTGAATAAAGACGGCATTGTTATCATTGTTCTCCAGCCGCAACCATTTTCTGGAAAAGGTCGAATTGAATTTCAAAACACTACTAATAAACTGCCCTCCTCCCCCACTTTACTCTAATTCTCTTAACTATGTATATCTGCAACGTGGCGTTGGCGCAGTCATTAAAAAGGTAGTAAAACAGTTGGTGCTTGAGGGTACGCTTTCGTATTCCACCACTACTGCAGCAACCTCGTAGCACAAGGGATGAAGTGATTTAACACGGATTTATGTGAGAATTGACAATTCCAGGATCATCCAAATGTGAAACCACCACCTCTCCAGCATCTGTTTTTCCTGCTGTATTTAATTTTTACCTCTTTAAAGCTTGTGTCTGGGCTTACCTGTGAGACAAAGTTGCAATAGGCTTGAGCTAGAGTGATTTTTATAATTTTAAACTATGTGAAACAGGACCTTTCCTAGATAGGTGATAATCTCTAAAAAATATAATTTATGTATACAGAATGATTCACCATAATTAACAGCAGAAGAACTGTTTCCAGTATGATGTGAAGTCACTGGTTTGCCAATTGGGTAAGAAGCTTGAGTCTTGCGTCTAATATTCCTTGTATACCCAGTCTTTTTGTTTTTCTGAAATATTTTTGTTTTTAAGTAAAACTTTGTTTCATGAATATGGATATTTATTAAATTATTTTCAAAATGAACTGTAATAAATTGTTAAAGCTTTATAAGATATCAAATCAATAATAATAATAAAAATCTTTTCATATCAACTGATGATTTAGGACCAATCTAAATAATGATTAAAGTATTATAATGAAAAAAAAAAAGGAAAAAAAAAAAAAAAAAAAAAATTCACGACAACAAATTCTAACAAAATAAATTTTTTTTTTAATTTTAATTTTCATTTCAACTTAATTCCTCATTCCAATTCTCTCCAACAGTTTCTATCTTTCCGTTATTCAGTACTTGCACTCTTTTAATACACTTCTTAGAATTTTAATTACTGTGTCCACCCTACTTTCATCTATACTTAAACTTACAAACCTATTTTATGATAAATATTAATTTAATTTCTTTTCTCAACATAATGATAAATGATAAGTACTGCTAACACACTTTTAAAAACTTATTTCAAGGTAGTATCCCACTCATTAATAAGTCAAACAATTAATATATCTTAGACAAACATATACCTTTCTTTCAATAATGCACATAGTACTCCCATGAACATATCCCATCTTCCCTTTAATCCACATTACAATTCTGAAGCCCAAAACCTCATGCACATCTTTACACGCTCTAAAGTCATACTGTATTATCATTTACCAAATCTCACTGACGCATTTGCAATTTCAAGTCTTATATTTCCCTGATATTTTCTTAAATAACATTTTACAAAAAAAAAAATAAGTTAAAAGATAACAAATATTTTAACTTTCAAAACAATAAAGAAAACATCACTGTGCCAATTTAGTTTAAACAAATATTTTTTTAATGATTTAAATGATTTTGGTGTCCTTTTAAACTCAGTTATCCAATTTAATCTCTGTGTAATGCTTCAACAACAATTAAAGGTATTAAATGAATTATACTCAATAATAATAATAATAATAATAATAATAATAATAATCACCTGATTAAGGTTACAAAAGTTGATAACATATGGGCATAAAGGAAATGTCTCATCCATATCAATAGTTTGTATGCCCTGTTGGAAAATAAGCAAAAATAAACAAAACATTGTTAATAATAATAATAATAATAAAATGTGATGATGATGATTATCATCATATTAATAAACTCTAATACTGCCTTTGCTCAGCTAAACACTTAGCACATAATAATACCAATAAATAATGTTATAATAATTTTGAGCTGAAATAAAAATATTAAAAACGATAAAAAATTACTTACAGTCACCCAAGCCTTTTCAAGAACACACTGGACACACATATCATAAGTATGCCAATCCCCTGCATTATCTCCAGCCCATTGCCACACTGCTCCTTGACCAGCAGGGGAATTCTGAGGATACAAACTTCGACGCACTGGTACATACGAACCTTTTAGTAATATTTAAAATACAATTGTGAAAAGTAACTTTACATAGGCCTTAATTACAGAATGTAACTATAACAAATGAAACAAAATCAACCACCTTTTTAATTAATTAATTAATTAATTTAAAACAAAAAAACAAAACAAAACAAAAAAAAAAAAGGGTAAAAAAGTAAAAAATTTAAAGATTTAAACTGTGTAAATTTGCTTCTAATTTTGTGGTTTGCTCATTAACAAAATTGAGTTTCAATACATTATGACTTTTTTTTTTATTTGATAAGAAATAAACAAACTAAAAAAAATTTAAAATTGTGAAATTACATACTCAATTCTTGATATATATATATATATATATATATATATATATATATATATATATATATATATATATATATATATATATATATATATATATATATATATATATATATATATATATATATATATATATATATATATATAAAATGTATAAATTTTTACAAAAGCATACAATTTAACTTCCAAGTTTAAATTTCAAACTTACAATTTTATTAATTTTTTAGATATTTGAATTTTAATTTGAAAAGGCTTTTAATTTCTTTAGATATTGAACTTTAGTGAAAAGTTGACAGTAACTATATCAAACATGCTTTAAAACAAAATGTAAAACCCAAACACTTTCTTATTATTATTATTATTATTTTTATTATTATAATTAATAGTTTAGGTAAAACGCATGCTTTAACTTATGTGACAATGACAAGAGTGAAAATTAAAATCTTAAAAACGCACTGTACATTGAGAAAAATTAAATAATACATTTTATAAAACAAGGGACAATATCAATGTTTAAAAATTACAAGGAAAAAAAAAAATAAATAAATAAATAAAATAAGAATGTGATATATGATGTACAATACCTAAGGATGTTCTATTGTTTTGAGTCATTGTGGATAAATTAACAGCATAATCATTTAATAAAGGATCGGCATCACCTAGCATTACAGAAGTAAGATTTTTTCCATATGCTCGTTCAAGAAGCTGAGTAACTTCAGGAGTATAAGGCCTCCATCGGCCCTAGAAGAAATAAGACATGTAAATTACAGAATGATAAAAAACAATTATTGTGAAGGCTGAAAAATAAATTTTACATTTACATTATTTATAAAATTTAAACATCCAAAGCAGCTAAAGCAAAAATCATTAACTACTTCATAATAAAATTAATAAAACTTAGAACTTTGTTTTATATATATATATATATATATATATATATATATATATATATATATATATATATATAATATATATATATATATAATATATATATATATATATATATATATATATAATATATATTTATATATATAACCGCTATGCTCAATCTTACATGTACTCTACTGGTAAAGTCTGGAACACATTTCCTTCACATATTTTCCCAACTTCCTATGACTTAGGCACCTTTAAACGCCGTGTATCAGGTCATGTTGGCCTTTAATTTGACCATGTTTCCGACTTTCCTCCCAACTCTGGTGGAACATTGGTAGGCCTCTGGCCTTTGCCCACCAGAGGAGAAATAAAAAATATATATATATATATATATATATATATATATATATATATATATATATATATATATATATATATATATATATATATATATATATATATATATATATATATATATATATATATATACACTTAAGCCTATAATAACCACATACTTAAAATAATTAACATAGATCAGCAGAAAATAAATGTTTTCAAATTTAAACCTTTTTTCAAGTCAGAAAAATAACTAAGACTTCAAAAGTTAAAAAACAATTAAAACTGAGGCCTGCTTCTAGGTAAGCAGTTAAAGCATATTTACAAATGCTTTTGCAGTTCTAAGCATTTGTAAAAAATTTTCCTTTCTGCTATATATATATATATATATATATATATATATATATATATATATATATATATATATATATATATATATATATATATATATATATATATATATATATATATATATATATATATATATATTACCTGTTTGTTTTCCCACTCCCAAACTACCACAAAAAGGTTCTGCTTACTGTGATTTCCACTATTTGAGCTCATTATATAAAGCAAAATATAATTAATACCCTAAAAAGTTAACAAAGATTAATATAAATTGTCTGTTGGTTATATCCCACCTCCAATAATTAAAACAGTAAAATGTTGGAATATAAAAATGCTAGTATATATATATATATATATATATATATATATATATATATATATATATATATATATATATATATATATATATATATATATATATATATATATATATAATATATACACAGTATTTTTTGCATACAAAAATTATACCCCCAGTATATAAGTCCAAAAATTATAAATACTTTAATACCTATGTTATATTTTATAACAAAATTTTAACATTTCCCTATATATACGGTATATATATATATATATATATATATATATATATATATATATATATATATATATATATATATATATATATATATATATATATATATATATATATATATATATATATACTCACAACAGTAGTTTAGAAAGCTTCGTTATGCTTTCTTTAATTATTTACTTTGTGTTCATTATTTCTATAGAGTAAAAAATATTATATCAATATATTGAGCTAAATTATTATCCCTTAGTGTTACATGAAAATTGAAAAACTAGCTTTAAAAAAAAGTTTTTGACTTCATGTTGAAGCTGCTTTGCTATCTGGTACAGAGTTATTAAAAAAAAACAAAAAAAAAAACTAGCAGTCACTAAATTGAAATTAGACTAACATGGAAAATATTATAGTATGTATTTTTATTGTAAAATTCTGGTATATTTATTAAACAAGTATAGTCTTCCAAAGTTTGTAAGGTTTTACTTAGGCCTAATATATTTCAGTATATTTTAATAATATATATATTGATAATATTTTTAATAATGTCAGGACTTATGATATTAAAGGGAAGGAATTTAATTATTTGAATTTTTTTGTATTCTGTCTTTATGGTTTCAAAAATGCAGAAATAAAATGTTACTCACCGTAAGAAAATTATATATATATATATGCATAAAATGATAAAAAATAAAAATTAATCAAAACATGGCTTGTTTTATTTACATTTTGATACAAGCAAGCACCTTTTTTTTTTTTACTTTACTGAAAATATAACAAAATATACTGATATGAATTGTTTAAATAAATACAAAAGAACAATTTTACTCAATAAAATTCCAAATACCAATAATATATACTAATAATTGTACACTGACGCAATTACATAGCCTATTTTGATAGAATAAAATTTCAATTTAGGAATAAGTGATATATCAGTATTAAAATTAATATTTGAAAAATATCAGTATGTAGTAAAAAATTTTACTCTCCCCTACTTACAGGGTATAGGGTATTAGAGACAGGGAACTCTTATAGATAAATTTTCTTCTCCCATGCATTCAAATGAAATTACTAAATTCTGTAACAAAATTGATAAACAGATCTACTGATAAATATAAAAATTCAAAATGACCATATCAGTGTATAATAAATTTTTTATTTTTTTTTAGTAAAATTTTTTTTTGTATTTCATGTTTTTATTAAGTAAAAATTCTCCTCTATGATTAATATAATTCATTTCAATATATTGTTTTATTTTCAGCAACTAAAAATTCAATCCATTGCCACAACTCTGTATTTCCATTATATTAAAAATATAGAGACAAAATATGCTGAAATGCATTACAATCAATACTTTAAGTGCAGGAAAAAAAAAAAAGTTAAAAAGAATATTTATGATCTGAATACGAAAGCTACTATCTTTTGCTATCAGTTACTAATTTTTTCAATTTTGTATTTAGCAATATTCGCACACTGACATTATATTTTTACTTTAAAAAGAAAATGAAAATAGTAAACTAAACAATATATATATATATATATATATATATATATATATATATATATATATATATATATATATATATATATATATATATATATATATATATATATATATAGGAACCGACCGGGGCTGGAATTTGGCCGGGGCCGGGGCCGGGGCCGGGGCCGGGGTTATGGCCGGGGTTTCCTAAAATTTGTAAAGAGGTCAAAAGCACTGAAATTTTAGGTTAAGAAAATTAGATATAAGGTTTATTTAATTGTAAGGAAGGAGTAGAATAGCCAACATTCACTTAAATTAATGATTACATGCATTTTCTCTAAAAAAAAATCAAAAATTACAGTTTTGTATAGTTAAAGTTTAAAAAAAGTACAAAAAATTAAAAAAAAAATTATTCTAATTCATAATAGTGATTTAACACGTTTACCTAGGTAAGACCCAAAGGTAAAGTTTGAAAAAATGTAAGATATAAAATTATCAATTTAACCTGTATTTATACATATCATTGTTATTTTATTGCTATGTATCAAACTTGTATCATTTAGCTGCATTATTTAAAAATTATTATTTTGTTTATACTTTCAGTCAATATGGCTAAAAGATCAGCTTCTGCAGTATTTGAATACTTTACAATGTTTCAGGATAGGCTCGAAATAGCTAAATGTAACATCTGCAGTCAGAAAATTAGAAGAGAACCTCCGGGTGCTACAAGTAAAAAAAATTTCAACCAAATCTTTTTGGAGTATCTAAAATCAAAACACAAAGATGAACATTCACTAGCAGAAAAGGAGCGGTCAAAAGAAACAGAAAAGAAAAAAATCTTAATTTTCTTATATTTTGTTTGAAATTTTTTTTTTTATTATTTGAATGATTGAGCTGAAATTTTCAAAATATGTGAATTTTTTCACGAAGTTCTGAGTTGATTTCGAGCATTTTTTTGAGTCTATAACGGTTTGAAACTTATTTGGACCCAAAGTTGAAAAAAATGAATAACTGGGTCAAACCACTGGTCCACATTGAGCTGAAAATTTAACTGAATACCTTTGCCCCAATTTCTTGCATTGGTGGGAATAGATTTTTGATATCACGTCTAGAAATTTTTTTTTTGCAAAAATCGTACCCTTCTGGAGGAAAAAATTATTTAAAAAAAAAAATGCTACCTACTATTTTTTTTTATTTGTGAATATTGTTTAGAAGAGGAACAGGGCAACAATTTTTATTTAGTGCATTTTTAAATGCCCTTTGTTTGAAGCGAGATATAGCCCCTCAAACTTTGGGAATTTTTTGAAATTTGGCCAAAAATGGACCTTTTTGAAGGCTATATCTCAAAACCAACGAATCTCATCGAATAAAGTACATAGAGGAATTTGTAGCCCCACCCCTCCTCTATACACACCAAAAATAGGAAATGTTATAGTTGTATTTTTTAAAAAAAAGATTTTGTCTGAAAAGGTGGATTTTTTTAGTTAAAAAAATTTTTTTTTCTATAGTTGGTCAGTTTTTGGCTTATAACATTTTTTCTATAACTCTGGGAAACAAAAGTCTATTAGAGGCTTTTGTAGCCCATATAATTTTGAATAAATAGTCCAACTTTCAGCTCATTCTAAAAAGTGGTTTGGCACCGCCATTCTATTGAAAAAGGGTAAAATTTCCACAAAAATTTTTTTTTAACCGTAATAGACTCGGAAAAACGCTAGAAAGGGACTTTTCTTACCGGTAAAAAATCTATATACACTGAAAGTTTCAGCAGAATCGGCTGAAAAAAAAAAAAAAAATTTTTTTTTTTGTATAATTTGCCATTTTAACCCCGGCCGGCAACCCCGGTTTTCCCTGATTTTTAGCCGGGGCCGGGGCCGGGGTCAGTAAAAATGGCCGGGGTTGGCCGGGGCCGGGGCCCCGGTCGGTTCCTATATATATATATATATATTATATATATATATATATATATATATATATATATATATATATATATATATATATATATATATATATATATATATATATATATATATATATATATATATATATATATATATATATATATATATATATATATATATATATATATATATATATATATATATATATATATATATATATATATATATATATATATATTATATCAAAAAAAATTTCTTAATTTAGGGGCTGAGAGAGCTAGCATTATCCAGGTTTTGTATTTACTGGTTGTAGGTATAGATTTATCCAAGTAAAGGTTAGATTAAGTAAAACTAGTTTGTTAGATTTAAAATTAACAAAAGTTCGCAAACTAGTTCGACTCAACCTAATCTTGACTTGAAAGGCAAATCTATACCCACTGACAGCAAATAGGCCTAACCTGACTAATGCTGGCTCTCTCAATGAGAAAATAAAAGAAAAATGAAGTTTTAAAATATTAGATATACATTTATTACTTTGATATATCTCTCATCACATTCCTCATCCATTAAGAAGAGCTCATACAACATGCCTTTCTACTCAGTCTCATCCTTTCTCAATCCGACTCTCTGACCCCAGACTTAATCACTATGCTCAATCTTACATGTACTCTACTGGATAATCTGGAACACCCTCCCTTTATCTGTTTTCCCAACTTCCTTTGAAAACATACATAGGAAAACATAGGAAAATAAAGAGAGTTAGAAGCCACAAGAGTCTATCGAGGCTGACCCTGTCCAAAAAAATAATATCAATACTAATACATTAACGAAAGACTAGGTCTATCCTATCCCTAGTTATCAGTTTACTCATGCAAAGATAAAAATAAAACTAATTTATATTGACTCATGCAAAGATAAAAATAAAACTAATTTATATTTGACTTGCACACTTTCAAAAGGACATGTATATGGACATATAGGCCTCTAATGAAATAGATCCAGAATAGCATTTTTGCAACTCTAGATATATATATATATATATATATATATATATATATATATATATATATATATATATATATATATATATATATATATATATATATATATATATATATATATATACATAGTATTAATTACTTCAATTATTTTATCATGTACGGACAACCTTGTATTACAGTACATTGAAGAACATACAGAACACTATAGGGACAAATAGGGCAACCTGGTATTCCAAGTACTTTGTAAAAAAGAAAGACCATTATAACCCTTCAAGTATCAAGAAAGAAAGTCAAAGAACAGTCACTTGACCATTCAAAGTATAAATTTTTTTTTTAAGATTTTCTTTTTCTGTACTTAAATAAATAAGGTATGTGAAATGATTTCAACATATTTTATCTTTATATTTTTAATATAGTGGAAATACAGAAATGTAGCCATGGATCAAATTTTTACCTTTTAGTCCATAAAAAAAAAAAAAAAAAAAAAAAAAAAAACCTCTGCTGGTGCTTACTATTAACACAATTTAAACCTTATAATAAAACTAATGCAAAAGATGGATACATTCAATATGGCTCTGCAAAAAGAAGCACAGTGATAGTTTTATAGTTTTCTTAAATAAGTTTTGCCTACAGATTGTAGCTTTTACAATGATTAACTGGACTTGGCAATTTCACTAACATAACAACAGAACTACTGAAAACGAAAAATACAAAACAGGCCTAATTTGAGAGTTCAAACCAGTCTAAGGTCTGCATTAACACGATAACAGTATAAAATACACAAATACCAATTCAATGTATAAAATGCCTATTTTGTTCAAGAATAACAACAGCCTATAGAATAAGCTTAACAGTTATTAATGTCTTTGCAGGTAAATTAAAGCAAGTTGGCCCATACATTTATATTCGCTATCTCAAATTTGAAGCAAGTGAAACATCACGCAATATCACTGACAACTCATGTTATCAACATGAACACAAAAAGTGATTTGCGATTCATTGTTCGTGACTCACAAATCACAATCTCATAATTCACAACTACAAAAAAAAACAAAAAAACTTGACATAACATGAGCAAAGTTTTACAGTCATAGAAGAAACTCGAAGGTGACAAGTTGCCAAAACTAAAGTTTGATTAATTTAAAAACTAGCTTATTTATTTATTTATTTATTTTATTTATTGAGTTAGATAGTTAGCAATTGAAAACATTGTATTTTGTTTATTTTTATTCTTTTTTAAATATTAAATTGGTATAACTTGAAGGATGCTAAATTTGGCCAGTTCAAATGAAAATTTTAAGACATATTTAATTAAAGATCAGAGTAATATTGATATAAGTAATAATACACTTGATATAGCAATATTACACTCTTGGGATTGACGGCCTTGGTTGATGGGGTTTGTGCCTCAAATGAATTGCAATCCAATTTTGGTGAAGGGTCTATTTTCTTAGTTAATTTCGGATATTCGCAACCCTTACATTAATTTCCACTATTGAAAATTAATCCCTTATGATTAATAATTATTTATTTGCAATAGTGTATTTTGTTCTGTTTACTAAAATTGTCAAAATATACTCTAAACTAAGAAAAATTCCCAAAATGGCAACAATGAACATTTTAAATCAACTTTGTTTCTGTAAGTGAGGCACTTGCTATTATTCCCACTTCCAAAATGTAACGTAGGTTTTTGTCTTTAAATTTATATTTATTAATAACCCTTATTTCACCAGGAATTGTTTTAGAGTAGATGAGTAACTTTATAGTTAAATTTATATGGACCTTATAGTACGAGACCTTTGATTATATCTTAGGGGTAGGAGCTTCAGAATTTTATTCAGGAAATTAGGTCCAGCTTACATTGACAGACCAAACTTGATTCATTTTTTGCTGTTTAGATTTGACTTATATTGATCAAGTTGAATTATGGAATTATTTATTAATTTGTAATTTAATCTTTTTTTATTTGTCGAATAACTGGTTTAACTGAAGACCTACCTTTATCCTGAATTTGAGGGTTCTTAATATTTGGGTTGAATGAGCAATCCTGCTTAGACTATTATTTAAATTATATTTATCTATCCATCATTTTACGTAAGTCGCTGTTACTTAAAGCACGAATTTAAATCACGCTTTCTTGGAAATAATCCCCAAGTCCCCTTTTATTTTACCTATTATTGAAAAACATTTCATATGGTGAGCTTATTGTGTTTTTTAATAAATTTTATTTAAGTTTTTAGGCTATTTCTTAACTACATTGCTTAGGACTAGTTCTTCGAAGAGCAGTCACAGAAATGCATGACAAGCTTTTTCAAGGATTTCTGCGCATAATAGATAATTCTCAAAACCACTTTGTTGAACATCAACTTTCCTTATTTAAAATTCAACTATTATTCTTATCCGAACTCAGGTGTTTGATCTTTCTGCGGGCAAACCATACTTCGTTCCTTTTTACCTCTGTATTTTCATTTTTTAACCAAAGATTATTGTTGTGCTTATCTTGCAATGACGGTGTTTGTTTTTGTGTCTCCGATTTGGAGTCTGCTGAATCTTCTACCTTATGACTCAAGCTCTATTACCAATCTACTTCTAAATTTATTTGTTCTATATACGCCTCTCAACTCAACTAATAATCCTACATTTTTTTACTACTAAAACTCCAAAACAAGAACACGTTCTCTAGTCTTCAAAATTTTCAGAAATTACCTTCCGTGGTGATTTTAATGTTCTCCACTAGCCTTGACTTTTCAATAATTCTCAAGATAGCTGATCACCTCCCCATTATATATTTACCAAAACTAAGCCAAGCAGTTAGTGCAGCTCCTAATTTGTTTCACTGATCATCTTGAAGGTGAAACTGACATGCTAGATCTTTTCTAAACTGCCAATCTTTTTCCTTATTCTGTTAAACCCTTCCCTTCACATTAATTAATAAACCACAGTAAGAATTTAAATGTTCTACAATTTTTTTATTAGACAAGCCCAATGAAAACTTTCCCCGTTCACTCGTTCAGTGTGGAGAAAATTTGGTGGGCAACAATGTTGTCTGTTCTCTTGTCTCTAATTTGGATTCTTCCGAATTTTTCACCTTGTGTCTTAAGTTCTCATGCCAGTCTACAACGAAATTCATTTGTTCTCTCTATTTGATCTCCTATATTGATAATCCTAAATGCTTTGACTATCTAAACTCCAAAATAGGATATAATCTTTCTTCTTCTCATCTCTCTGGAACCATCATTTTAGGTGATTTAACTGTTCATCACCTGCCAGTTTTTAATAATTCATGAAGGAAATACTATAGATAATTTTGAGTTTTTTCCTTGTTCATATTTTAGCGTTACCTTGTTTTTGATTTGATTTTGCTTTCAACGCTTCGCATAATGTCAATGAATATTATTATTATTATTATTATTATTATTATTATTATTATTATTATTATTATTATTATTATTATTATTATTATTATTATTATTATTATTATTATTATCATCTGTTTTTGGGAGTGAGGATTATGATAAATTCTTTCTTTTGAAATTTTTAATTTGCATGAAAATCAGTTTAATAAAATTTTAATGTTCATATCTTTCAATTTAATAAAATAATTAATTTCAGTTTAATAAAATTTTAATGTTTATATCTTTCAATTGCTTAAAAGAACAATACTGCAGGAGCGTTATGTGACATTTGTTCAGAGGAATATTTTAGTAAAGAAGACACGAAAACCTCAAGTTTTTCAAAACTGAATATCAAAGAAGTCATTATCTACTTGAGCAATAAGAGGGTTGAGATTTCTCTAGCTGTAGTTTGATTATAAGAGTGTGGGCTGAAATTTTAAAGTTTGTAGACTGTAGTTAAGGGGGGTGGGGAACATCATACATGTTGTCACTGACGTATACAAGGAGTTTTTTTTAGGAAATTTAAATTTCAAGTGAAAGCAATAAAAAAAAGTGAAATAGAGTATGAAAGTAATCTGTAAAATTCAACCAGGCTCCTTTCCCTCCTGGAAAAATATGTGAACACAAGTCCACACGGTAATGATATAAAAACAACTCAGATTTAAAATGATATAGTCTGTAATAGAATGAATGTTGGTGACTGAAATTTTCCCCTTCTACAAAATGTAAAACTTGCCTTCATTGATAAACAAGAAATCTAAAAATTGCCTAATATCCGCTGCAATAATTTCCACAAATACAAACATCTGTGAAGCACAACCTCTTGTGAGAGAAGTAAAAATCTATATAGATCATTCTCTCTTTTTCAAGTCAAAGTAGATTTTCATGGAAAACAGTATGAAGTCAAATATTTAATATATATAAATATTTATAATTAATCAATATATCTGTAAAACTCGATATATCGATATACATACTACTGAATATTTAATAGTTAACCATTGAACGACTCGACATTCTGTACCTCCACAAATTACAAAGACTCCAATAAATTTTTTTAAATTTTTATAAATTAATGAAAAAACAAAATACAAAATTTTCATAAAAATTTCTAAATTACGGGACCTTTAAGCACTGAACAATAAATTTAGACTTTAATGTTTAAATACGTTTTTTTATTTATTTATTTATTTTAATACACGACATATTTTAATGTATAATGCATTCCTATTTTATAAATTACTTAAAGATTTTATGAACCCTTAAAATATATCAAAACTAAAATATATTATATATATATATATATATATATATATATATATATATATATATATATATATATATATATATATATATATATATATATATATATATATATATATATATATATATATATATATATATATATATAATTAATACTTTTTTTTCACTTTTTAATAATATATTCTTTTAAAAAATGTATATATGCAACAAAATTAAAATTAATTTTAATACTAGACAATTCAGTATACAATATAATTAATAATAATAATAATAATAATAATAATAATAATAATAATAATAATATAATAATAATAATAATAATAATAATAATAATAATAATAATAATAATAATAATAATAATAATAATAATAATAATAATAATAATAATAATAATAATAATAATAATAATAATAATAATAATAATAATAATAATAATATAATAATAATAATAAAAATAATAATAATAATAAAGCATTATGCACATTTATATATATATATATATATATATATATATATATATATATATATATATATATATATATATATATATATATATATATATATATATATATATATATATATATATATATATATATATATATATATATATATATATATATATATATATACTACTTTTCGATCCGAAATATATACCACCAAAATTTTGGTGGAATTTGTCCTAACGTTCCAGCAAATGGCAACAGGTATCGTAGACCAACTGGTGTAATACTTAGACCAGCAATGGCGAACGATGAAGCAGTGAAGGCCGGAATAGAAATGGCTGTGTGAAGATCCACAGGAACTAAAAATAAGGTATACATAAAAGAACTCATACAGTTTTCTAGAAAGTTTTTGGGCTTGGAATCTTGAACAAATTCCTTGAACTTGTTTGGACAAGCTTTAGCGTCTGTCAAGAGCCACAAACCCCAGGTAAATATAAGAATGACTGAACCGGCTAATGGTACAAAGAATACCCAGTCTCTTTCAGCTGTTGTCGCTAATACCAGTATTATAATCACTCGAAGACCTGCAGGAAATTAATAATATTAATAATAATAATAATAATAATAATAATAATAATAATAATAATAATAATAATAATAATAATAATAATAATAATAATAATAATAATAATAATAATAATAATAATAATAATAATAATAATAATAATAATAATAATAATAATAATAATAATAATAATAAGAAGAAGAAGAAGAAGAAGAAGAAGAAGAAGAAGAACAAGAAGAACAAGAAGAAGAACAAGAAAAGAACAAGAACAAGAACAAGAAGAAAAGAAGAACAAGAACAAGAACAAGAACAAGAACAAGAACAAGAGAAAACAAGAAGAAGAAGAAGAAGAACAAGAAGAACAAGAACAAGAAGAACAAGAAGAAGAAGAAGAAGAAGAAGAAGAAGAAGAAGAAGAAGAAGAAGAAGAAGAAAAAGAGTAATAATAATAAAACGATAATGAAAAAATTACAAATTTAATATTTTACATTATATTTAAAATTTATTAAGGGAAAGTTTCGATTTTGAATGGAAGAATTGAGGAAATTTTTCGAAAGGTAAGTTTTGTTCTGTTTTTACTTTTTAAATTCCATCAGGCCTGTATCAAATTTAAGCAAATGGCGTAATTGGACTTTCGAAATCTTCAAATTTGAGTGTTTTTCTATGTATCTCTAACCATTTAAAAATAAAGTAGATGAAAGGGAATTTTTTTTTAACCAGCAAATGTTTGCAAAAAATGTTTGTAGCTATATTTAAACACGTAACATGTTTAAACAAGTAACGTAAAATGTTTGTAGCTATATTTAAACAAGCAAACCGAAAATTTTTTTTTATTTCAACACATAAAGGACGATAGCTTGGAGAAAACTGAACAAAATTTTATCAGACCAATTTTATCTTTTCTTCCAGAACGACTCTATTGATAAAATGGATATTGATATAGTACAATTGTTACTACTCTCAAGGCATGGTAATAAGGTAAATTTCACCTTGATTTTATGATTATAAGTACAAATATTTAAAAAAAAAAAATTAAAATACTTTGATTCACAGAACAATTATTTTAACAACCTGTATATATATATATATATATATATATATATATATATATATAT
>SEYY01023100.1:145000-150000 GCA_009176605.1 Armadillidium nasatum | reverse complement strand
TTTATACCTCTTATACTCTTCTAATTTCTTCAAATTTCTACTTTAAATCTCTCGTTGAGTGGTGAACTTCTTCTTCAATTTCTTTATTATCATTTTTTAATCATTCTGTTTTTATTCTGCGGCTTCTAAAAATACTCTCTTCATTTTTTCAACCATTTAAACAATTTTAATAGTTTCCATCCTCTTCAGATCGCCATTTCAGGACTCTCTCTCTCTCTCTCTCTCTCTCTCTCTCTCTCTATATATATATATATATATATATATATATATATATATATATATATATATATATATATATATATATATATATATATATATATATATAATATATATAATATATAATATATGAAATAGCTTATTTATCTAACAAATTAATTTTGATTAATTTTATATATTTTTTTAAAAATATATTTATATTACAAAGGTTTAATATCAATAAAAAGTTATCATTTTAAATAAAATTTAAAAATAATTAATAAATAACTAATAAATAATTAATTAATAATTAATTAATAATTAATAATTGTTAATAAAAATTTTACCTGAAGAAATAAGCGCCATAATGCATCACAGACTCGTAGTCATAAGGAAATAAATAAGTTGTATTTCCTTTGCTTTGTTTCCTGAAGTTGTAAAGCCGACCTTTATATATATATATATATATATATATATATATATATATATATATATATATATATATATATATATATATATATATATATATATATATATATATATATATATATATATATATATATATATATATATATATATATATATATATATATATTATATATATATATATATATATATATATATATATATATATATATATATATATATATATATATATATATATATATATATATATATATATATATATATATATATATATATATATATATATATATATATATATATATGCGTTAAAATGTAAATAATCTTTTAAAATTTGAATCTATCTATCTATATTCGCTATATATTCTAATATTCAAACACGACTGAGAATATAAAAGCAATGATAAATGAATCTCCATTGAAGATATTCAAAAGCAAAACAATGAATATTCAAATAAAACGATTATAGATATAATGATAAACGCTTTCAATACATATGAAATAAAGGACTTACTCGGATCGATGTTATTTAAAAGGATGGTCACGTGTTCGTCCCGATCGGCCCTTGCTTGTTCATGAAAGATTCCGAGGGCATGGAGGATTTCATGAATTGGCTTGCCAAGTGTACCCAAACATTTGGCTGATATTGAATCGGGTCTTTGAAGGGAGATAAATTGCTGGCCACCCATCTTGCCTACAAACGACCAGCACCTTCAATATATATATATATATATATATATATATATATATATATATATATATATATATATTATATATATATATATATATATATATATATATATATATATATATATATATATATATATATATATATATATATATATATATATATATATATATATATATATATATATATATATATATATATATATATATATATATATATATATATATATATATATATATATATATATATATATATATATATATATATATATATTATATATATATATATATATATATTATATATGCATCCGCATCCGCATCCGCATCCGCATCCGCATCCGCATCCGCATTTTCGAAAAATTCAACATCCGCATCCGCATCCGCATCCGCACTTTCGGAAATTCAACATCCGCATCCGCATCCGCATCCGCACTTTCAAAAATTCAACATCCGCATCCGCATCCAATCCGCATCCGCACTTCTCCAAAATTGACATCCGCATCCGCATCCGCATCCGCAAATTAGAAAATATGACATCCGATCCATCACTAATATAATATATAATATATATATATATATATATATATATATATATATATATATATATATATATATATATATATATATATATATATATATATATATATTATATATATATATATATATATATATATATATATATATATGCGAATTGTAGATCAAGAGTGAGGGTGAAGAGAGAACTATCGGATTGGTTTAGCATAGGAGTGGGATTGAGACAGGGGTTTGTAATATCTCCATGTTATTTAATCTATTGATGAATGGTTTACTTAGAAAAATGGAGAGAGAAGGGAAGAGTATTACGTTGAGAAATATGGAGGGTGAATGTGAAGTGAATGTTTTACTTTTTGCAGATGATGCGGCATGTGTTGGTGGCAGAATCTGGAGAAAAGATGAGAATACTTGTGAGAGAGTTTGAAGGGAAAATGTGCAAACACGAGATTGAAATTCAATCCAGCGAAGAATAAAGTTATGAGGATTGGAGGTGGGGATGAGGAAATGTGGAGGGAGGAATTGGTTTGTAGAAGTGTGAGAATGGAAACTTGAGGAGGTGAATGAATTCAAATATTCTAGTAATGTTGGGTGGAAGGTAAGGGTGGGACGGAAAAAGGAATAACTGGTAGAAGGAATGAAAGTATATTGGGGGCCTAAGAAAAGTATGGAAGAAAGGAAAAATTTCGAAAGAAATAAAGATAAGAATGTTTGAATGTATGTGTTCACCTTCTGTATTGTATGTGTGTGAAACATAGACGATAAGTGCTCGGTCGAGAAAAAGTTTCAATGTCTTTGAGATGAAAGATTTGAGAGCGATATATAAATTGAGAAGGATTGATAGGATTAGAAATGAAAGAATAAGGGAGATGTGTAAATGGAAGAAGGGTGTAATTGATAGAGAGGAGGAGGATGTGCTAAAATGGTTTGGACATATGTGAAGAATGAAAGAGAACAGAATGGTTGGCAAGGTACGTAGATCCGATGTAGATAGGGGAAGGGTAGGGGGAGGGGAAGGCCGAAGTGGAGATGGATGGATGGAGTGAGAGTGATTTTGATGGAAGGAATTTGAGTTTAGACGAGGGTAGAAGATTTGTGGAGACAGAGATGGAGGGCGGTGGTGAAAGCGTGAAAACGGTAGAATAGTTATGTTTGTAAGGGAATTGTGGCGGGCACCACTCACATATATAATATATATATATATATATATATATATATATATATATATATATATATATATATATATATATATATATATATATATATATATATATATATATATATATATATATATATATATATATATATATATATATATATATAATATCCGCATCCGCATCATATTATATTATTCCGCATATCCGCATCCTCATGAAAATTAACATACGCATCCGCATCGCATCCGCATTTTCAAAATTAAACATCCGCATCGCATCCGCATCCGCACTTTCGGAAATTCAACATCCGCATCAAATCCGCATCGCATCCGCATCCGCACTTTCGAAAATTCAACATCCGCATCCGCATCCGCATCCGCATTTTCCAAATATCGCATCCGCATCCGCATCCGCAAACCAAAAATATGACATCCTATCCATCACTATATATATATAATATATATAATATATATATATATATATATATATATATATATATATATATATATATATATATATATATATATATATATATATATATATATATATATATATATATATATATATATATATATATATATATATATATATATATATATATATATATATATATATATATATATATTGCCAATATAAATTAAATATTACCCTTGTGGTTCTTTCACCGGAGTTATGGTCAAATAGTCCTTTTGTTGTTCCGTCGTTAAGGAATGAAATTTATGCAAGCTAAAAAACATAAGAGTTGAAATTGCATTTTCGATCACTCTCTTTCTTCTTCGTATATATAATAATATTTTAAATAATAATATATATATATATATATAATATATATATATATATATATATATATATATATATATATATATATATATATATATATATATATATATATATATATATAATATTATGGTTTCTTTATAAATTTAGTTGATTTAATTTATACGCATTTGTATGTATAAAAAATTTAAAAAAATACATTGTTTTTTTTTTCTAATTCATTATTTCATGAATATAATCCTAAGAAGTGCTTTTGTGCTTTTTTTTATTGTTAAAAATTTAGTGTTATATTTATAATTAGGAAATATTGGAACGGTTGTATTGTAACTCTTCTAAAATACTTCACCTTATCCTTATAAATTGCTTTAATGTAAAACTTACAATATTTTGAACTAATTTCGTAGGGAACAATTGCGTTTGTCCATTTCCTCTCAGGAAACACTTGAAAATCAATTCCAAGTCTCACTATGACCTTTAAAAAAATATTAAAAAAAAAAAATGAAAGGAGTTTGGGTGATAACTCGGATGCTTTGCATATTTGGCATATATATGTATATATATATATATATATATATATATATATATATATATATATATTATATATATATATATATATATATATATATATATATATATATATATATATATATATATATATATATATATATATATATATATATATATATATTTATTTATTAAAAAATTTTATTCTTGGAAACCTAAAATTCCTTTGCAAATTATTGGATAAATTAGGGGGTAGGGGGGAAAGACTTAAAAGAGAAATAAATTAACAAACAGATAAATAAAACCTAAAAAAATAAAAAATAAAAAATAAATAAATAAAAAAATAAATAAATAAAACCTCAACACCGAAACTTTTGAAATTTACATATGTTTAGAAATGTGAATGAATATTTGAATCCAAGAACTTCCCTAATAATTCTTAGAGAAATTTGGACATTTTGAGATGAATTCAAAATTTGGATTTCGTCAAACATTTTTTTAAAAAAGATAAAACATAAAATTTTACAAGAGAAATTTGAAATTTGAAGAAAGAAAACATAGTATGAAAAGGTGAGAAGAGAAATCTGAATATTTTTTTATGAATAGACATTAGAAGAAAAATTAAGATTCAATGACGTGTATTCTAAATGAAAAGGAAAAAATAACGAATTTATAGTAATATTCGAATACATATTAACTAACCGAAGGTTTTAAAAAAATTAAAAT
>SEYY01023100.1:125000-127500 GCA_009176605.1 Armadillidium nasatum | reverse complement strand
TATATATATATATATATATATATATATATATATATATATATATATATATATATATATATATATATATATATATATATATATACATACGAATATATGTGAATAATGAAGTTTTAAGGAACTGTCTTATAAATTTGGTTGTGTATGTGTGTGTGTGTGCATGTTTTGAACATTAGCAGTGTATTTAAAATAAATTTTTTGCAGGGAGCGGGGGAGAGAGATACACAACAAACAGTTTAAAATTTTAATCCTATTCTGATGACAAAAAGACACTAAAACGAAAACAAAGATCTAACTCAACCATTTCCAAATGTTGCTTTAAAATTAAAATTGTTTCAGTTGAAAAAAAAATGACATTACACATTCTTGACAAAAATCATCCTTAGAAAAGATTTTTTTTTTCCATTCGATCATCCGACAAAAGAAAAATCTCCAATTACCTTTAAATCTGTAATATGGTCAAAATATGTTGATAGAAAAGTTTTCATAATTTCAAACTTTTTCATTTGATCTCTTTCAATTTGATGTAACTTTGATGTAGTAATTTTTTTTTTTTTTTTTTTTTTTTTTTTTTTTTTTTTTTTTTTTTTTTTTAGGGGGGAGGGGAAAAGATATTTGAAAATTTTGAAATCACACCATGGAATTCCAGTCTCTTGAAAAATGTAGAAAATATTTATATTTTAGATTGATTGCAATTATTATTATTTTAATTTATTAATTATATTTATTATTTTAATGACAATTTTATAATTATTGAAATTTCTTTTTTTATTGACACACAACTGAGAATGTCTTTCAATGATACACTGGTTCCCAAACTGCTTCATTTCTTTGAAGGGATGAAATTTTTCCTTGACGCTTTTTAAATATTGAAATTTATAAAATTAAATAATTAAATAATATTGATAATAAATTTATAATATGCTTCCTTCAAAATTTTGTCCATCAAAGCGGGAAGTTATAACCACCAAATAACGAGAATCTCAACTAAATTTCAGTGTCTGTAATATCTTGCTAAAGTTTGGAAGTGTTTTTAAAATTTCATTTATTTTTAATTTTATTTTTTTTAAAATTTTTAATTTAATTTTTTATTTAAATTTTTTTTTTTTAAATAAAAAAAAATGTTTATATTCAGCTACTTTTAAAAGATATTCAAAATCTAAATTGGAATGTCTTTTTTTTAATTAATTCTCTCGAGTTCGGAATCTCATAATTCGATTTAAATATCTTTTCAAAAAAAAAAAAAAAAAAAAAAAAAAAAAAAAAAAAAAATTTATACAAATTGAAAAAGATCATATAAAAATGTTGTAAATGGAGACGTCATTTTCCTACAGAACCCGACTGTCCTTTTTATTGCAGATACAGAAATGATTAAGCGACATCTTTTTTTAAAGATATGTTTCATACAAATAGGATGAAAATTACATTTTTATTATATATGAATGCCCTATTAAAAAAAAAAAAAATAAATAAATAAAAAAAAATAAAAAAAAAAAAAAAATTTCATAAAGTTTATTTAAACATTTGCTCATTTAAGTGAACATGCGGACAATTCTTTATTATTTTTATTCCTTGTGATTAATTAACATTTAAATTTCACAATGCTTTAGCTGCACTTAATACTATTATCATAATAAATTTAGATATACACTTGCTTATTATTATTATAATTATTATTATTATTATTATTATTATTATTATTATTATTATTATTATTATTATTATTATTTTTATTTTTAAATTTATTATTATTATCATTATTATTATGCTTAATATTATTATTATTATTATTATTATTATTATTATTATTATTATTATTATTATTAAACTACCAGAAAGAGCATAATTTGATAGTATTAGTTCTAAGACGCTTTAAACACTTTAATATATGTCCTTAAATTTAATAATATGAATTATAAAAAAAATAATAATAATAATATAAAAAAAATTAGTAAGTTTAGTAAAATCCTTGTATTAAAACAATACAATTGAATCCTTGAAGGATCTCGATGACGTGGATGACAACATCTTCAAATCCGGAACTAAAAAAGAGACTCCCAAGACCTTATCTTCCCAATCCGATAAAGATAACCAGAAATCTTCTTTACCAATTGATAAAAAAGAAACCAAAATTGACGATGGTACGTTCAGAACCATATTTTTCTTTTTATTACCTTGTTATTGTATCACATAAGCACCTTTATACCTATACCATTAGAAGGCACAAAGATATTTAGTGCATAAATTGTGGCAAATAAACATTGACACTTTGGATGCTTCGATAGATCAGCCTACTTTAAATGTTTGTTAATTTATTTTTGCTTAGTTGAGGCATTACTAATAATAATAATAATAATAATAATAATAATAATAATAATAATAATAATAAGTAATGATATAATAATAATAAAAATAATAATAATAATAATAATAATAATAATAATAATAATAATAATAATAATAATAATAATAATAATAATAATAATAATAATAATAATAATAA
>SEYY01023100.1:117500-120000 GCA_009176605.1 Armadillidium nasatum | reverse complement strand
ATATATATATATATATATATATATATATATATATATATATATATATATATATATATATATATATATATATATATATATATATATATATATATATATATATATATATATATATATATATATATATAATATATATATATATATATATATATATATATATATATATATATATATATATATATATATATTATATATATATATATATATATATATATATATATATATATATATATATATATATATATATATATATATATATATATATATATATATATATATATATATATATATATATATATATATATATATATATATATATATATATATATATATATATATATATATATATATATATATATATATATATATATATATATATATATATATATATATATATATATATATATATATATATATATATATATATATATATATATATATATATATATATATATATATATATATATATATATATATATATATATATATATATATATATATATATATATATATATATATATATATATATATATATATATATATATGCAGAAAAAATAAGCAAGCAGAATTCTGAAGAAAAGAAAGAATTAAAGAGAGACTCAGAAAATACCAAACAACAATCACCAGAATACTCAAAAAAAGTCAAAGTTGAAACTGAGTTATTGGAGAAAACATCTTCTGTTGATAACAGAAAAGACTTAATAAAAGAGTCGAGCAAAGCAAAAGAAAAATCTGTCGAAAATTTACCAGTACAAGTTTCTCCTAAAAAAGACAAGAGAAAGGTTATTAGTGATTTGTTTGATGAAACAGAATCTGTGGAAAATAAAGTTGAAAAACCAATAAAATCCAATAAGAAAGCCACTAAAGACGTTACTTTTGATGACGATTCGGATCCATTGGACATGGGTACAAAATCAAAAGCTTCTGACTCTGGATATCTGGATTCTCTCCTAGGAACGAGTAGCTTATCGAAACCATCCAAAAAGGCTTCGGTTGAATTTAGCTTACCAGATAAATACAAAGGTTCAGAAGATGACAAAAAGTCCAACAGTCCTCCGAAGAAAAAATCCTCAGATAGCTTTGAAGACCTTTTCGGAGACACAGATTCAAGGCCGAGAAGGACGCAAGGAGGCAGGAGAAACAAATCATTTAATTTCGACGATGACGACATATTGGGAAATGATAAAAGTAAACCAAAGAAATCCACTACGGATGAAGCTGAACAAAGCAAAACTCTTTCCCGGAAAGCCCCGAAAGACGACTGGCTTTTCGGACCACCCAAGAGTCCTCCTAAAGCAAAAGAAGAAGAAGAAGAGGACAGAAATAAAGACCATAAAACAAGCACATCGCCTTCTCCTAAGAAAGAAGACTGGCTTAATCAAATGCTAACATCAAATAAGACTTCCCCTGCGAAATCACAAAATACAAAGCCTACTTCTCAAGTAAATATCCAATACAATTTTTAAATATTCAAAACAAAAATTAATCTTACTTTTTGCTCATTTTATCATTTTCGACATGACAGGCAACACATCAAAATGACAATGATAAATATTATATTAATTTATTTGAATGCTTTTTCTTTACATAAACCTACAATGTTGAATGTTTTTTTCATTGTATTCTATTTATATATCCATTTATCAATTCTCTTCTATTTAATATTTGCATATTTTTTACGTTAAAGATCACCAAAGATTCCAGTAAAGATGCTTCTAAGGGCAGTCCTTATCATGTTCCTGTGGCAGCTGTCTCAAAGCCATTAAATGAAACAGTAACTACTTTATCTCGTAAGTAATATATATATATATATATATATATATATATATATATATATATATATATATATATATATATATATATATATATATATATATATATATATATATATATATATATATATATATATATATATATATTATTATTATGATGGCATCCGCATCCGCATCCGCATCCGTAGCATCCATATCAAAATTAACATCCACATCAGCATCGCCATCCGCACTTACGAAATTATACATCCGCATTCGCACTTTCAAAAATTCAACATCTGCATCCGTATCCGCATCCTCAAATGATAAAAATGACATCCGATCCATACATATATATATATATATATATATATATATATATATATATATATATATATATATATATATATATATATATATATATATATATATATATATATATATATATATATATATATATATATATATATATATATATATTATATATATATATATATATATATGATCAGAAAATCCTTAAATTTACATACTTTTTTTTTTAAAGCCGCTTACAACACTATTATTCAAACTCAACTAGCAGAACAGCAATCGAAAATACAAGCTGATGTTGCAGCCATGACGTCATTATTGCAAGCCCAACAGCAGAGAGCCGAAGCAGAGTTAATTACTCAGTTGCAAGTCCAAATGCAGGAACAACAACAACGATTTGATATCATCATGACTCAGCAAAATCAAAAAGCTTTATCAAGGTA
>SEYY01023100.1:110000-112500 GCA_009176605.1 Armadillidium nasatum | reverse complement strand
CAAACCTTCCCATTATCCTTCGCAATCGAGAGAAGCACATTTGATTCTCTCTCTCTCTCTCTCTCTAGATATATATATATATATATATATATATATATATATATATATATATATATATATATATATATATATATATATATATATATATATATATATATATATATATATATATATTATATATATATATATATATATATATATATATATATATATATATATATATATATATATATATATATATATATATATATATATATATATATATATATATATATATATATATATATATATATATATATATATATATATATATATATATTATATATATATCCAGATAAAAGAAAAAACAATTAAAAGATTTGGAAAATAATCTGAATGTCATTAAATCAGAATCGGAAAGTGAAAGAAATCGCTTAACAATATTAGTAAACAGACTAGAAGCTTCTCTTGCAAATCAAGGAACTGAGGTGAGTAGAGAAATGTAAATATATATATATATATATATATATATATATATATATATATATATATATATATATATATATATATATATATATATATATATATATATATATATATATATATATATATATATATATATATATATATATATATATATATATATATAGAGAGATATAGAGAGAGAGAGATTTTAATCAATATAAAAAATACTTTGTCTCTTTGTTAGTTGAAAATACCTTTGCCTAGATGAACGTAATTTTTGTAGTTAATCCCGTAAATTATTATGTTTCGTTTGATCTATTCTTATGTATGTTTTCGCAGCAAATTTTTGTTCATACTTAATGCTCTTAACACATTTTTTATTCTATTAGAATAAGATGCGAATATTTATAAATATGATTAGATATATACGCTAAAAATTTAAATAATTTTTTGATTTATAGCCTAATGAAAAACAAAACTAAAAATATTTATTGGTTTGATTTTGAATAATGACAATTTTAAATATAATAAATACGACAACGGAAGTATTCATTTTGCACTGAGTTTGAAATTCTAAATTAAATTTATTATTAATAATAACTTAACATTGCTGTTGTCATTCATAATTTAATAGTAAGCCAAATAAACCAGTCTAAAATATTATCAGCTATTTCTCAGAAGAAACATTCAAAATTTGAAATTTGTTACTCTACATGATCTAAAAGTTGCTCGTCATTGTTAAGGAGCCTGATATCATCCAGGCCAATAATATGAGGTTCGATACATTAACACTGTTCAGGCCTAAATTAATGAATCCCGATATTAGCCTATAATAGTAGCTCGTCAGTGTTACGTACATCATCCAGGTCAATAACATGCTAAACTATACATTAGCATCCTACAAGGCCTAGATGACTGAGCCCAATTACAATATGTCAATTGTCGTCCACACTTTCTATAAACTCTAACGAAATATTGTGCCTAATCAAGCAAAATGTTGATCCTAAAGATTATTTATTTGTATTACTAGCATTGATTTAAGTCAAGCAATGCGTGTTATACTTTGAACCATGCTTAGTTGAAGCTGAGATATCATTATAATTAGAAAATAGTCAAGAAATATCATTTGGTGAGCTGATATATATATATATATATATATATATATATATATATATATATATATATATATATATATATATATATATATATATATATATATATATATATATAATATATATATATATATATATATATATATGGCCAGACTACACTTCTATATACTTAAATATTTCAAAAACTACTGAACGTACGTTAAAAAGGATTATATTTTTGGAATCCTTGTCGATTTTAGGTAACAAAAATTTGGAAATAAAGAAAATAAATTCTTATAATAATTTTATTACGTAAGTAAATTTTACTTTTTATTGCGGTTGAAAGAATCGTGCGTCTGGCATGGTCTCTTTTTTTAAATAAATTTATTGAAATTGGAATAACTTAAATTTTGCTAATGACTAAGAAAATTTTAAAAGATGTGATATATATATATATATATATATATATATATATATATATATATATATATATATATATATATATATATATATATATATATATATATATATATATATATATATATATATATATAATGGTGTAATACATCAGTTAGGCTTGCATACCACGGCCATCTTCGGTCGTTCAGGTTAAATAAGTCGAATTAGTTTTGTTAAATCATACTTATCGTACACAAATATTTTTTAAAAAAATATTTTACAATTTTCTCACCCAAAATTCGACAAAGATTCCAAAAATGTTTTTCCTTTTTTTATTAGTAGTCAGTAGTTTATTGAAATATGTATAAGTATGTAATAATCAGTGTATCAGTATCGGTATATTTTAGGTATCTATCTATATAATATATATATATATATATATATATATATATATATATATATATATATATATATATATATATATATATATATATATATATATATATATATATATATATATATATATATATATATATATATATATATAGGGGCCTATATATTTTTTT
>SEYY01023100.1:72500-105000 GCA_009176605.1 Armadillidium nasatum | reverse complement strand
TGTTAACCTTGTTTTTTGTCAATTTCCAGAGTTTTGATACTGAATCAGTTTTACAACGCTTAAAAGCTGCAAGAGAGGAAGAATTTAGAATTAAGGCGAAACGTCAAGAATTAAAAGCTCAAAAATATTCACATACGATTAGTTGACCAACGCTTTTTTTAGGTTTACAAAAATGTTTTTGGTTTTCTGTTGCAATTATATTTGAATACAAAATCACTGCTTTATTATTTAAAGTTCTAAAGCCTTTTGATTACTTGTCACCGAGTTAGTTTAATTTAAAAGGTATTCGCTGGAATACTAATAATGGCAAGTGAAACGTAATCTTTATTTCTTGGGGTACTACTATTTTATTCTTTCATTTTTTTTTTTTTGTGCGTGCGTCTGTCTTTGTGTATATATGTTCCAAATCTAGAAGAAAATGGAATAATTGATGTAGCTGAAATACTGAAGAAAAATGACTTAGTAAGAAAGAAGGAAATGAACTGGAAGACCAACAATGATAAATGAAGTATCATTGCTGTTCTCCAGGTGAATCATATACAAACAGAGATTGTGGTTCCTCATGCGGTGAAAAGGCAATGCTTATTGTCGGTATATTAACCACTTGTTTAACTTGTACATAAACTGATAGGTGATGTAAAGAGAATATGAAATCTACTGTAAATGGCAGTTGCACTTAAGCACTGCCCGAAAGTATTTCAAAATGTCGGTGATACGAAAATTTTGTACTGGAATAGTTAATCTGCACTATCCATGCCCTCTTCATATTTGGAGCAACTTCTAACATGAGAAATCTACTGTAAATTTTTACTCCTTAGATTCGACGCCAACTCGGTAATAAACGAATTTGAAACGCAACAAAAAAAATGAACATCCTCTCTGATTTATATATGTAAAAAAATTTGAATATTTTTTAGTACTTATATTGGTTAACGGATGAAATAAAACCTTTGTAAAATATATAATATATATTTGGAAAACTTTAAAATTCGAAACTAAACAACACTCTCAACTTTAAAAAAATATATTTCACATACAAGACATTTTCCAAACATTAATAGTATTTGACACTTTTAGTTATTTTTACTTCATTCCAACTACGAGACACATAAATAACAATAACAATAATTTTTAAAATTATGCCTGAAAAAAAAAAATTTGAAGCAAATATATTTTTGTAATAAATCATTATTTATCAGTCACCAATCACAATAAATGATAAATTTATAGCAACTTATCTTATTTCAAAATTTCTATTATTTAAATGTGGTTACAAACTATAGACTTTAAGGTCTATATATAAAATTAACTTCAATCTTGTTCAATTCATGTAGAAATTTGTAAACCTTTACTTGAATTATTAAACTCTGAAAAGTGGGCAAAAAGGCTTGAACCAATGCAAGATATATGTTCAATGTTCTAGGTATGCACAAAGTGGTGTCAAGATGCAAATTATCTACCCTTCTCCCTCCCCAACTTCGAGGTAGATTCGATAACAAAAGGGTTGCTAAAATATTATCCTTTTAATAATAACTATGTTACTATCAAAGTGACTAAGTATTTTTTTTTTTTTTTTTTTGCATATGTACGGGGACCTCCAGAGCTCACAGAATGCGGCTATACTGTATAAGTACACCAACAACAGGGAAAGTTCCCAGACTAAACGAAAGTGTTGACAGTGTTGTATCTTATAGAGGATGTTCAGATAGCAAGAGGAAGGCAATAATGTTTTCACAACGAAAGTGGGGAGGTTCAGAGAGGGTATGTTCAAAGCGATACTGGAGAGGGACATTGCGTATATCAGGAAAGAACTTATGTCTAATTATGATTCATTATTCACAACTCCAAGAGAATGCTGCTCTATTTTTTATTTTTTTTTATTCATTTATTAAAGATTTCAATTCAGATACATGTGCGAAGTATGGTGTTGAGGTTATTAAGTCTATGGCTAGTTCTCGTACTCCTTATCCTTTGAGTAATTTTAAGAGAGTTCTGCAAGTAAAACCTAAGTATAGAATTTATGCAGATACTAGTGATGTTGCTTTTATTGCTGGTAGGAATCAATTAATTTCTACAGAAACATTCCCTGTTAGCTATGGTAAATCTGAATTTGCCTCATTCTTTGATTCTAATTGAAGTAATGATATAACAAAAAATATCAACAATAGTAATGTTAAGTACCATATTGATTTATATGGTCAATATGTTGCTATTATTCATAAACATCTAACTCATCCTCCTTCCAAGACTTCTTAGTTATAAGGTTAAAATCTTGCATTAATCAAAATCTTCTGTTCTGAGTTATGTTACATGTTCTTTAATAAATGAATGAAGAAAAAAAAACAGATAATAAAGCAACATTCTCTTGGAATTGTAAATAATGAATCATCCCATGAGATTGTTGTTCCTTTGTAGTTATTTTAATGCTACATTAAAAAAAACGTTAAGTCACATCGAGTAAGCTTTATATTTTGGGAGTGGAGGGTGGTTAACCTAACATCAGGTAGAGTGTGGGATACAATTAGGTCAGGAAAGACAGACGAAGCTCCCACTCCCGCATCCGTTTTGGAAACATCCGTGTAAACAACGTCTTGAATCCGTGTGTACATCTTTATGTCACATACAGGAATCCCTTAATTATGCCAGGTGTGTGTATCTGCTTTTGTTAGAGATTTTATATCAAAACAAACAGCAGGGGGAGGATAAACAAATTTTGCAGAGGTGTGGTGAACAAATTGCATGCAGCTCGCAGTGATGATTAGAGGAAGTGAATGTAGAATTCACAACTCCTGCAAACTGACAATTTAAGACCGGTTGTGGTGAACGAGCTTAGTAGAGAGGTCAAAGAGAAAGCGGGGACCTGAATACGGAGGAATAAGGAACAAATAAGTGGTTTCCTCCACAGGAACAGGGTCATCACCCCTACCTCCACCTGCAGGCTTTCTTTCTGCGAAGATCGAAACACTCACGTCGCTATCCTAAGACCTTCGTTCTGAATTGGATCACAAGATGAAGGTACGACTGGAAGGTCTGCCCATAAATGGTAAATAGTCTAGTTTAGCCAGTGCGAACATGATATTTCTGTCTGCACCCCAGGTCTTAGAGGTGAGGTGCCGCAAGAGATCCAATGAGCGGCGGCCTCTAGCTTTAATGTGATGAAGGTACGTAAGGCGTTCATCGAGCAACAGACCCAAGAATCACAACCTCGTCACCATGTAGATGGGGGAGTCCAAAAAGGTTAAGACAGGAAGCGTTTGGATTCGATCACCTCGTCAGGGATTTTTCATGAAGAGCAGGGACTTTGTTTTCAATGGAGAATATGAAACCACACACTATACCATGATGAAACCCTGTCGATTGCTAACTGAAGCTAAAGCTGAAGCACCATACAAAGAAGTTTTGCTCCATTGACGTACACTGCAAGGTCGTCCACATTGATGGAGCAGTGAATTGTGTCCGGGATGGTGTTAAATACTCCAATGAAGCCTATTGCGAAAGGCGACACACTTAATACGCTGTACAATGGAACCCCCTCAACCATGACAAAATGTCTCGACAGTGTGGTACCACAACGAACTCAAAAATTATAATGCGATACCAGTTTTTAAAGGAAGAGTGGGAATTGCCCCGAAGACTAGCGAGTAAAGGTTTCGCAAAAAACCTATGCTCCTCATGCTGTAGTATGCCTTTTCGAGATCAAAGAAAATGGCCAAAGTCGCTTATTAGAAACAAACGCTTCACGTACGTCGTGATCCAAACGAAGTAGAGAATCCCGAGTAGAACGATGATAACGAAAACCAAACTGATGGTCAGAAAATGCATGGAGCTACTCCAACGTGAGAATGAGGCGGGAACCAACCATTCTCTCCATAAGCTTGCATGGGCCGCAGGTCAAAGAAATGAGTCTATGGTTGTGTGAAGAAATTGGATCCCTTCCAGGTTTTGAAATGGGAACAATATACGCAGTCAACCAAACAGGAGAAAGATTCCCTCTACCCAGATTCTATTATATAGACTGAGGAGGAATATTGAGGCAATCGGATGAACATGAAGTAGCATCTGGAATGAAATGCCTTCAGGGTAAGATGCTCTATTCTCGCATAACTTAAGAGCTAGATGGAATTCCTCTCGTGAATGTCATAATGATGGTCGACACCAGCCGGAACCAAAAAGTTTAGAGCTTCAGTACGTTTGTGGATAGAACGCAACGGTTCAGGGTATCGGAAAATTTTTCGCACAATCTTATAGACAGATGATATAGGAGTAAAAACAATAACAAATGAGACGTAGTTGCGGAAATATTGTTTCCTTGTTCTTCTGTTGATACACCTGATAGGGCTGCTGCTGCTTTAAAGAGAATCAAGTTGGATGATGTAGGAGTATGTTTGTAAATCGTGTATAATTAATTTTCTCTTTCACGATTAGCCCGAGCACAATTTGGTTTCCATCATGGAGTTGTTGATTTGCGGTTCAAAGAAAATCGGGGATGTGGGCCTCTGCCGCTATGAGGATTGCTTCCTGAAAGTAGGTGAAGGCAATAGCAGGAAAGGGAAGGGAAATAGAATAAGGTTGCTGCTGTGAACTTGGGTTGAAAGATGGAATAACTATCGGGCAGTGATCACTTCTGCAGAGAAAAGCTGACAATTCCCAATGAAACCATCTATTACAGAGATCGAACATAGAGTGATGTCAACATATGAAAAGGTGCCCGTGTCAAAATGTTCGATGTTCGAATTGTTAATGGGGCCTACTGCACCTTGACGACATACACCAATGAGAAGTACAATAAAAGTTCTAGTATCCAAGTAGCATTGGAGGAGGCTACCAAGTCTCTCAACAATGGTGGCGAAGCTTTAAATCACCTAGGACAAGAAAGGGCGGAGGGAGACTGTACAACAAATCTAAGAGGTTCGCCCTGGTAGACTGAGTAAATTAAAATTACTTTAAATTTAATTATAAAAATGGTAAGCAAATGATAAAAGATTTAAGCTATGAATAGCAATATAAATACAATTACATGTCAACCTTGACTGATCACTATTATTCATTCTTATAAGCAAATGAGAATTACCATGCAAAACAAATATTGAAAATGAGAAACAGTACAATATAAAAAAAATATATCTGAAGTATGAAGAGAACATGAAAATAAAATTTTAACTACATCTAATAATAAAATTGTTACAAGGAAACCAGGTTTCCATACTTTGCATTGCGGAACATTCTGTAAAACTGTTTTTGTTAAATAATTCTAATGTATCATATTCGTATCATATTCATAAACATTCTTCAACTGAAATCGAAACGTCTTGAACATAATACAAATGATTACCTCATTTAGATTTCCAAAACAAAATAAACCAATTATAAGAACTGCAACAACAAAGCATACACTTTATATAAACAAACATATTTGAAAATACTACTATTTCACTTCAGGTATATATAATATTTCATATTTAAATAAATGACTATGTAATCTTGAAAAACTTATAAAAATAATATATTCGTATATACAATTTGTCACAGCCATGTTTATAATGTTAATTATGGCTTCATAGATGTTAAAAAAAAAACTAACCTTCCAATGAATAATGCACATTTAAATTTTTTTATTTAATTGTCTACAAAAATTTTCGCATCGAGGAAATGGTAATTACAATGTAAAATTGAAAATGATTACCTTTACTATATAAAGAACGAGCTAATAAGTAAATTAAAATTAAAAAGCAAATAATTTATTTCTAAAACAACATTGCCTCAACGATAAAAAATAAACTGATGTTCATATAATTAAAAGAATTTTTAGAAACATTTGACAGTCAAAACATTAACCAGAGTTAAACGCAGAGACAAACTTAAAATAAAGAAATGAAGCATATCAAATATATCAAAAAAAAATTTCTTTAAAATATTTTCTTTCGAAATTTCAAAAATAAATATAAATTTTCCTCAAAAGTCTGAATGATCATAATAATATATAAGAAACAAAAACCAAGCCAAAGATTATCAAACTTGTCAATGCTGAACATTCCAGGATGGAGCAGTAAAATTAACATCACACCTTCTCACTGTAATTCTTTCTTCTGGATTAAACTCTCCACCGTAAAATTCTAATAATTCTTTCATAGCTTTTTCTTCCAACTAAAATAATAGAAAATAAATTCATTGTCAAGAGAAAATTTTCCATATTTAAATAAAATTAATGTGCAACATTAAAAATATACAAGAATGAACTACAAAATTCTAAATGAAACTCATATTATATTTAACATATGTAAAAAAATAATGTATGTATTAAAATCGGAATTTAAGCTCACCTGGATAAGAGAGAGTGGTTTGTTTTTTTGTAGTTCTAAATGCTTAATGTGCATAACTTCATTCTGCATAATTGAAGACAAGGATATATCCCCAGTGTCACGAGGAGATTCTACAACCGAGTTCGTCACAGGATTCCAATGACACACTTCTTCTTTTGATGTTCTGAATAAGAAAATATACAGAACTAGTTGGTACCAGTTTGTAAGTCTTAAAATTTTAACAAAACCAAAGGCTTACGACGTCTATCCCTATTTTAAGAAAAAGATAAAGAGTTAAGACATTTTTAAAGACAATAGAATTAATCTTCAGACAATAGTAACGTTTAGTCCCAACAGAAATTATAAACTCAAATAAACATAAAAGGGAAATTATGTTATTATACAAAGGTCTGTACCATATATATAAATTTTTCTTACCTTTTTTTCATTGGTTGTCCGCT
Source organism: Armadillidium nasatum (assembly GCA_009176605.1). Taxonomy (NCBI): domain Eukaryota; kingdom Metazoa; phylum Arthropoda; class Malacostraca; order Isopoda; family Armadillidiidae; genus Armadillidium; species Armadillidium nasatum. The sequence goes on along the minus strand of SEYY01023100.1, from coordinate 98,240 downwards.
ATTACTATAAATAAAATCGTCCATGAGGTTGTGTTTGGCTTGTGAGGAAGAATTTTTCAAGCTGCTTGCCACGACAGGGGTAGCGATAGCCACTACTTCACTTTTGACAATGTCAGTAAAAGAAAAAGAAGATTTTTCTGGGCTACCAAAACCTTTTTTCATAGAAAGTGAGATGATTTAATAGGCTTCACAATATTTAAATATACTTCATTCCATATTTCTTATTGCAAAAGGGTTATAGAAGCAGAGCAAGAAAATTTATGGCATTTAGGTATTAAAATATTACAGTTTACTAAAAGTGATAATTATAAAAAATTAATAAACAAATTTTGTGGTAAATGGCTTATTTTTGATAAATTTTAACAACTCTCCTAAATATAGGGGTATATAATAGTTTGAACATTCTATTACAAGAAATATCATTCGAAATGATTACAAACATTAACTATATACACAATACAAAAAACATTTTAATAACATACCCCAAGCACAAGGTGGTGAAGATGGAATCTTTGGTTCTTCAATACTTTTCTGATTCTTCGGAGATTTTTTACTCTTCACAGGAAATCTTGGCATTCTGAATAAAAGAAAATAGGAAAAAAATAAAGATAATGGAAAGAGGAAAGTTAAAAATTACTGTACAATCAAGTAATAAATAGTATTAAAATATAAACAAAATTAAATTCTAAATACAATGCCTAAGCCAGTCAAAAAAATTCTTAACAAAACAGAATCTGAATCCAAACAGAACTTTCATTTAACAAAATTTGCAAAAAGTATTTGCATTTTATAAAAAAAAAAAAAATAAAAATAAAAAATAAAAATAAAAAAATAAAGTAGTGAGGGATTTACAGACAATTAATTCATCAAAGAACAAATTAGGTAAGATCCAAATAGTAATATCAAATTCCTACTTTAACGAGTTCAAAATGTAAAACATTTTAAAATTTTACAACTTCTTATAAAAAAAAAAAAAAAAAAAAAAAAAAAGATGAAATTACTGATAATCAATCCATCAAAGAATAAAGTAAGATCTAAATGCAAGATTAAATCCCCATGGTCTTTTTGTAATTCAAAATGGGCAATGCCAACGAAAATGTTCATATATATATATATATAATATATCTTAATATATATATATATATATATATATATATATATATATATATATATATATATATATATATATATATATATATATATATATATATATATATATATATATATATATATATATATATATATATATATATATATATATATATATATATATATATATATATATATATATATATATATATATATATATATATATATATATATATATATATATATATATAATAAAATTAAAGGTAAAATAAATATAACCTTCTCATTTGAGACGACGATTCCTTATGAGGTGTTCCAACATTCAACCGTTCACCGAGCGTAGGAAATAGAGAATCATCAGAAAATGAAAAACTGTCTTGTTGAGAACTTAAAAAATAAAAATAAATTTGATAGTAATAATAATAATAATAATAATAATAATAATAATAATAATAATAGGAGTAAATAAAAATAAATAAATTACTCCCCTGGAAAGATGTAAAAAAAAATTATTTGTGGAACAATGCAGACACTTTGTAATGTGGCTATTAAATCCAACACCACAGGTTCAGTTATAAAATTGAGTTTAAAATCACTGAATGACTACTTGATGAGAATGATAATTAAGATTACATTACATACGATATATTCAGTTATAATTGAACCATACGAGATAATTGTGACTTTTGTTATTAAAACAAAAAAAGGTGAAAATTTTTCCAATAATAATTGGTCAAGCAAAAGGATTAGTGCGCTCTTTCTAAAACTCTTCTTTACTGACCAGATTAACTCCCGTCACGCCTGTCTGAATTATAACGGAAACCAGTAAAAAAACTGTTCTAACAAAAAAAAATGCAAGCAAAGCAACTTATCTAATGCAATGCCAGAACTATTTTATAATGCATGGACAACCATCCTTCAATTTCTCACAAGTTAGAAGAATGACACCCCAATGCTATTAAAACTAACGAAAGATTTTCTTGAAAATAAGAGCATCCTCCTTGCCCTAATGTAAGACAATTTATTTTGTGAAGGAATTTTAATAACTGAGTAACAGTATAATACAACAAACTCCGCTCTATCTACATTAACTATCAAATAATGAACCTAAAATAAAAAGAAAGGAAAACGGAGCCAAGACACAAAGAAATAGTATAATTTAAATTTATTCTCACTGCTCTTTTCAAAAACTGCACACAAGGTTGTAAAATTCTTAGACTAAGAAGATCTAAGTAAATGAAGAAGTGTGTCAGCAATTCTTTGTTTTCAGAATTAAATTAGAAAGCGAAGAAAATTGTTTAATACACAAGGTGATTCAAGATTTACAATATATGTCTATATTAAGTGCTCAGTAATATTTCATACAGGTTAGCTACCTTGTAACACAATATTTAACTAGAGTCGAGACGTCAAGGGGTTGTACATAGGACAAATACCTTTTCAAGTCCTTTCAAGTTTCAAACACAAGACTATTTGCTTTAATTTATTCTAAATAGTTCAACGTTCAGGGTGAAAGTTGAACATTGAAATAATCCAAAGCCTAAAGCATAAATCATCAACATGGACTAACATGTAAATGAGTCAGAAAATACTTCAAAGACCTTGTATTTCAGCAACTCGTTTATCTTTCTTAAAGAAATGAGCTAATAACTGTTAAATAAACTAATCATCATAAATTTGTAAATATTTATATAGACAATTATTTAACCACAATTAATCACAATGATTTGATAATAATGCTCATATTCTCATATTTTATACTGATCAATCATATATTTCATCATTTCAATTTGTACTATTTTATTCGCACTTACCTTTCCGTTTGGTTCTCAAATCCATCGATTGAACAATTAGAATTTCTATTTTGGGCTTTTGTATTTTCTCCCACGCCAGTTTTACTCCTTGCAACAGTTCGCCACTCTGGTTCTGAAGAAACTGAACAGAAAATAATATAACTATATATATATATATATATATATATATATATATATATATATATATATATATATATATATATATATATATATATATATATATATATATATATATATATATATATATATATATATATATATATATATATATATATATATATATATATATATATATATATATATATATATATATATATATATATATATATATATATATATATATATATATATATATATATATATATATATATATATATTATATATTAATACAGTTCATAGCGGTTCAATTAACTATGCGAGTTTTCGCAAGTTTAGTCTTTGGTCTTTGTATACCTTTTTATTGACGAGTCCCACTACCCAAAACTTTACTTTTAAAGTACTTAATACGAAATACTTTTCTAAGTATTTCTATATATCTATGCAAAAATTTTAAATTTACTAAATGTATTCAAAACTCTACAACTATTCTTGCGAAACTTACACAAACTAGCAAACTGTACAAATCAACCTGTCTTTAATAAGAAATTGCTTACTCAAGGTCACTGGGGGAGGAGTCTGGAAAATCATATGGTTTTTCAACTATATGATAATTCCTTTTATGGTTTTAATCTTCCTATTTGGTTTTGGATAAAATTCAAAAACTTTTAAGTACGTAATAATAATAAAAAAATTGATCACAATCAAAATATATACTGAAATATATTTGTGGAAACATTACTGAACAGAACTGCTCAAAAGGATTTATACTATTAAGATAATTATTTTTTAGAGTATTGCGGCATCAAGCTTAAACTTTTTCGATTTTACTGGTACCCGTTCTAAATTAAGGAAAATTTTAACCTACACATATTGCAATCTTCTTCGCTTAGTTTCTAAAAAAAAATTATTAGTTTATTACAGTTTAAAAAAATTGAATTATATAAAACTTAAATAAAAATTTTAAATCAAAATCTTTTTGCAATTCCATTTTCTTTATCCTTTATTTTCAAATACTCGGCTATGACTCCACCATTTTAAAATTACCCATCTTAGACTTCAGCAACAATTTTAATTTTAAGAGGGTTTTAGCTTCCTTCGGGCTCTAAAGCACATCATTTTATGGTAAAAAATAATTTTATTTTATTCATCTCTGGTTTCAATTCCACCTAAAATATATCTATTTTTTTTTTGCTCGAGCTCTGGGTTTGTTCAAAGTACGTTTTTTAATAAAGGTATATTAGAAAAGTATGTTCTTTTCAGGTATAACTGAGAACTATAATAAGTTCAAGGGCTTACCGTTATTAGGTTTTTGAACCCTATCTTCCAAATCTTCAAAAGAAAAGGGCTCAATGATACTTCCTGTGTCATTTATAATTTCTGACTCAGAATTCGAACCTGTTGATGTTTGCGAAGATGACGATGAACGGCGAACTCTCTTCTTGTGAGAAACTTTGCGTTTTTTCTCTACATTTACTGTTGGTGTTTTGTCAATTGATGCGGAATTGAAATCTAGAAATAATAACAAATAGTTTACTTAACATTCTTAAATGAAGATACAAAATATAAACATAAAAGAAAAATATTAGTTTAAAAAAATTATGATAAAGAAATATTATCGGCTTATATAAAAACAAACAACAAATAAGTCAACAACAGAATATATATATATATATATATATATATATATATATATATATATATATATATATATATATATATATATATATATATATATATATATATATATATATATATATATATATATATATATATATATATATATATTACAGTATATCACCTTCATTTTTCTGGTTCCAATCACGAGGGGTTTCAGCGGTAATATACTCATTATTTTGCAAAGCCATTTCAAGATCCTCTAAAGTTGGAAGAACTGTTGCTTTAACCGTTGTAGATAATGGAGCTTGAAAAGTTGTTTTCTTGGGAACATGGAAAAAGTCAGCAAATTTCGTCAAGTCATCCTCATAATTAGCTAAGCGGGCATCAGAGTTAATTTCAAAAATTTTATTTTCCATAAAATTAACTTCCTGATGCTTTGGCACTTCTCGGTTTCTTTCTACTGGCATCTGAAGCATTTCCTTGTAAGACTTATTAATAATGGAAATAACTTCTTCACTCAAATCTCTAGGCCTAAAAAGTCATAAAAAAGTTGCAAATAAATTGAGAAAACATCACTAAAAACATTAAAAGAAATAATGAAAATATTGGAATTTAAAATATTCAAAAGGGCTTGAAAGGTTTTATTTATTCTCAATACTAAATGTAAAACCAAAATACTTGTTAAGAATATTTTCTTTTCTTTTTTTTATAATAAAAATGGCAAATCAAAAAAATTATCGATCACAATAATTCATACTTACGTATTATCAAAGTAATAGGCTATATTTAAACATATAAACTCGAGAATCGCATCCCTAAGATGAACAGCATCATAAACTAAGCAGAACCTCAAAAGATCAAAGCAGTTCTTAAGAGTAAGACATCGAAATAATGAAATCTGACAAAGAACGTTTAATTCCTCAATTAAATACTGATGGGCTAACATAAGAATTCTGCAAAGAAAATCCAAATCTTTGCTTTCGGAGACAAGAGGCGTATCATCGGTGTAAAGGAAGTCCAAAATTGGGATCAAAATATTAGAGGGGATAGAAATCTCGATTGTCTCATCCGTCTGTTCCTGAAAACCAAGAATTAAAAATATGAAGTATAGCTTATAACATAACCAACTTCATTAAAAAGAAAATAATTCATAGTTTTTCTTCTAATAATTCATGGTATACATAAATTTTTTATAACTTTTAAATTAATCTACCTACAAATAACATTTTAACTTTAGAAATTATCACTTTCCATCTCTACGTTTCTCACCATATTAAATTTAAAATCCAGTAAAGCTTCAAAATAGGACGATCTTGCCATCACAATGAATTTGTGAGCTTTAACAATGACACCATCTTCACATTTGAAAGACAAGTCCCAAAATTCAGGAAATTTGCTCCGATTATATACTCTTGTGGGAGCATAAAGTTGAGAAAAAAAACTGAAAAACCGGTATATATATATATATATATATATATATATATATATATATATATATATATATATATATATATATATATATATATATATATATATATATATATATATATTATATATATTATATATATATATATATATATATATATATATATATATATATAATAATAAAAATAAAAAAAAAAAAAAAAAAAAAAAAAAAAAAAAAAAAAAAAAAAAAAAAAAAAAAAAAAAAAAAAAAAAAGACATCTCCCACGTTTGCAAGTCAAAAGAAGAGGGCTGCAAAAGTGGAAGGAAAAGTGTTCCAGAGTTTACCTGTGGAGTACATGTTAAGAGTGAGCATAAAGGTTAAGTTTGGTGTGAGAGAGTGGGCCACAGAAAAGGTGAGACTGTGTAGAAAGAATTGTTGCCCGACACTCCTCATAGGAAATAGTGGCTGGAGAGCTGTTTTCTTGTAATAGCGAAAGTATTAGAGGAATGATGTAAGTTTGACGGGAAGAGATGGGAGGGAAAGTGAGAGTGGAAAAATTTGATAAGACAAAAAATCTACAATCCTTCAAGAAGAGCTGTATGAGTAGAACCATTCTAGATGTGTGAAGCAAACTCCATACAAGGGAAAAAGACAACCTTATAAAGAGTAAATAGCTTGGGTGATGTGAAGAAATTCGAAGGCACCTCAGTAAACCCAAGCTCTTAGAAACTAGTTTACATTTCCAAGACGACGCCAAAATGAAACACCGAGAATAACAAAAACAAAGAATTTAGTTTTGCCTTTGAAAATGTTATCCCCACAAGGTAGTAAAAACCAATGATAATGATAACGATAATAAAATAATTAAATATAAAAAAAATCATCAGCTACATTTCTGCTCAGTTTTTTGTGGTTTTGAAACATTTAAGATTAATAATAGAATTTAACACAAATATGCTATATAAGTTCCTATATATCTATTGTCATAACGACTTCACACTTGTAACTATCCAGATAAGAAAGATGGACCTTAAATGTACTAAACTTTAAGTGTGAAACTCTACATCAAGTAAACGAAATTAAATGCGTAACACTCATTTCTTTAGAATAGTTCAAAAGATCAAATGGATTTTACCCCTGGGAATAGGAGCTAAACAATATTTAAAAATAAAAGGTATATATATATATATATATATATATATATATATATATATATATATATATATATATATATATATATATATATATATATATATATATATATTAGGGATGGAGCGATACCAAAATTTTTACCGATACCGATACCGATACCTAAAAATTACCAGATACCGATACCGATACCGGTATCGGAAAATATGCCGATACTACTACCGATACCGATACTTTACTCTTATCCAAAAATTTTGCCGATACCGATACCGATACTGAAAAGGTCGATACCGATACCGATACCGATACCGGTATCGGAAAATATGCCGATACTTGCCGATACCGATACCGATACTTCACTCCATCCCTAATATATATATATAAAAGATCAAATGTAACTCCCCAATCCTACACGCTCTGAAAATTTCAAATAATTATGAATAGAATATATGACTAATTTTTCTTCTATGAAAACTTTTTGAATTTTTTTTTCAAGATTTTGGATATAACTTTTTCTTTTTACAAGAAAATATCAAAAATTCATCTTATATCCTTTTAAAGATAACTTTCAAGTTATTTTGATAACGATTATTTGCCGAAATTCAAAAGTGCCTGTCATTGTTTAGCTTTCAAATATTTAAAACTAAAAGCAAACTGAACCACCTTTCTAAAAGGAATTAGGTACTGGAGCTCATCTGCCCATATGCTGTAAGAAAATAATACATGTAGTATTAATAGTGTATCTTAAGAAAATAAACATTTTAAATAGAATAACAGAATCGAGTTATATCACCAATGTTATAATAACAAAGAAATAAAATAAGAAATAAGAAATAAGACAGCAATAATTAATGAATAACAACAATAATAATAATAATAATCCTCGTAATATTTTTTTGTTCCTGTACAGGTGATGACACTGCACACAAGATAGTGGCGATACTGAGTCGGAAAACCAACGTCAGGGCTGTCACCTAGTCAAAACAATATATATTGGCTATAGAGACTGTTTATATTTTAAAGAAGTTCAATTTCCGAAGAAAAGCAAAAATAGCGTCACTATGAACTCGTGTTTAAAAATCGGACAAACGGGAGGATATTCCTGGAAATGACAGAGGTAAGAGTCAGATTAGTGTGGCCGATACGTAAGCGAAGTGATCAAACCTGCGCAAGGAATCCCGACCTCTCCAAAGCGGTTTGACACTATGCATTATGGGTTGTTATAGTAATAATAATTGGAAGGAAACAAAATTAAAAATATATAATTATTGATAGAAGGTATAAAATCTAATAGCTTTTCTACTTACACATTTAAATTGGCACCATCATTATCTAAATCAAATTGATTTACACGAAGCAGTAAGTCCTGAAGATCTACCATGTTGAGAGAACAGCTTATATCTTTAATGGGCTTCAAAGGATATTTAATATTAGTGTCCTTACGTCTTAGTTTTACTACACGGTTAGGGTTTCTGCTACTGGGTTTATTTATATATTCTGAAATTTCTTTACCTTTATATTCCAGATATACAAAATTATGTACCCTCCAATCACCATCATCGTCTTTCACGGTTTTTTCTGAAGGGTATTGAACGAATCTATTTGGCTCATTAAAAATAGATTTATTTGTGTCAACGTAATACATAATATTTAAAACTTCTTCAAAGATATCTGGGTCAACATCCAAATAAATTTTGAAATTCTCATCATTGTTTGATTCTTTTAAACAATGTTTCAATTTTTCATAAAAAAATTCGCTATTATAAGCAAGAATATAAGAGTGAGCAGGAAAACACCGAGAACCTACATATATATCCGTATCATAATGAAATTTAAATTCTTTGGTTTTCATATAAAATTCAGCAATTTGTTCTGTTAAAACATTTACCATAGTAAGAAACTCATAACTGACAAATAATCTTGGATCGTACTGAAGTGCGATAAAATTGTTGCCTTTAGGATCGCTAAAAATCCTCTGTGTTCTGTACAACATAGGAATCTTTTCTCGTTTTTCGATATTCTTAATGCACTGAGCCCCTTTATTATAAAAATATTGATAAATATTAGATTCAAACAATTTTTCCTTAGAAGTTACAATTTTGTCCCCTAAAAATCCGTAATAAACATCACCATAAGAATCAACCAAACTTAATCCCTGAGTGTTAATACAAAAATCAATAATATCACAGATTTCCCAAATATTAAAAACTTTTTCATCGTTAGTCTTTCCTTCCCACACAAATAAAACACCACTTGATAAGAGTATTGCTATCTTAAGATCTTCACTTTTATGACTAGAAAATAATTTCACTCCAAGGGTAGAGTCAAGGCTTCCTCCGATGCAAGCCACTTTTACAATTGATTTTACTTTTAAAGGTATAAAGTATGTTTTATAATCATAACAAGCTATTAGGTTTCCCAATGAAGTTACCACTACCGTAGCTCCATCACTAACAATAACATCTGAGATTTCTCCAACACGATCTTTATGTAACTTTTTAATATAATCTATACTACGAGGAAGATCTATGAACATTTCTTTCCGATCTTCTGGATGCCCAATTTGACCAGCATTCAAACCGAAGGTGAAAACCTCATCTGTAGACCAAATGACTGAATGATAAGCAGCAGCAGCAACGCCTATTACTTTCACATTGGGATTTTTAATATGCCATTCTTTTAAAATCTGAGGAGTATTTACTTGTAATGGAGGTGGTAATACCCCAAGCTGATGATATTTGTTTGTACCGCAAGAGAGAACCTAAAAAGAAATAGGAATATACTATACTTAGCATTTGGTCGATTTAAGATATATATTTTTTTTTTAATTAAAAGAAACCAATTAAAATTGCGAGTAACTGTATAAAATACTATTAAATAAAGTAGAAAATTAGATATGTCACCATCAACACAGCATTATCATATTGTGCTTCAGGTTTAAACTTAACAATTACCTCGTAATTTGTATTAAGAAATAAAGTGTGGTCAACTCCAGCACTAATTTTTCCAACACGACTGTTAGAAATCTTGACATACTGAGGTACGATAACAGATGAATCGGTATCAAGTCCAAGTCTTCCTCCTCTTCCATGACCACAGACGAAAACTTTGCCAAAAGAACTTAAAAATACTGTGTGGAACTTATTCATAGACAGAGTAAAGAGGACATTACCCTTCTTTAATGGCAATTCTACATATTCAGGAACTTCTCGAGATTGAGCATTAGCCTTGAAATAAGATAGATTAATACAGTTTACCACAGGTTATTTTTAATTTCCTTATTTGAAAAAATCATATATTCTAACTGGTCATAAATTACTTCATAAAAATTAAAGCAATTAACTTACCAGACCTAAATTATAATTGGCATTAATTCCCCATGAATAACCATAAAGAACTGGAAATTTATTTCCAGATATCTTAAGTGGCTGTTGTTCTATAAGATACCTCAAAGGTGTATACCCATATTTATCTGCAAGTGAAGTATCAGCACCATACTGTGATAGGTCATATTTAAAAGCAATTAGCGATATGCAGATTAAAGAAGTTAAAATACCCTTTATTTATTCGAAATGGACTTTCACAAATTTAATTAAAGAAATCAATCTACCTTAATAAGGACTAAGGCTGTCCCGATATTTCTTGATAATACTGCCATATGCAAAGGTGTGTGTGAACTAATTCCATCCTTGAGATTGATATCAGCTCCATGAGTGACCAAAAAATGGACAAGCTTTAAAAAAATATATAGAAATAAAAAATAAATAAGAAAACAAAACTAAAAATCTTTAAAGATCTAGGGTATATATATATATATATATATATATATATATATATATATATATATATATATATATATATATATATATATATATATATATATATATATATATATATATATATATATATATATATATATATATATATATATATATATATATATATATATATATATATATATATATATATATATATATATATATATATATATATATTTAGGGATGGAGTGATAACACAATTTTAACTGATACCGAGTACCAATTGATACCTCCAGAATTTGCAAACACTAATTGTTTTACTGGACTCATTAAGGTTGAAACAAGATTGAAATATTTAATGACTATAAAAGTTAAGTTTTCTGCTATGCGTAGTACCTAATTATTTTGAAGTCATACTGCTAAACAAAACTATTGATAGATGATTAGGGTTAGTGCTACCAAGAATTTGCAGCCGACTTGGCTTAGTAAACAGTCTATTTTCTTCATTAATTTCTGAAACACTCACGGTCACGGTCTTCAATCTAATTTCCACTTTTTTGAACACCACCTCTCTTCTTCTAAACCTCACCTCTTATTCTTGACTGAAACTCAAGTTCTTGAATGTCTATAATTATAAGTATAATCTTCTTACTGACTCTATCCTAAATATTTAGAGCATATGTGCACAACGATTTTGCTTGCTCTCGTTTCTATAATCTGGAGTCTTTCAAATTTTCCATTTTGTGGCTTAGGATCTCTTGCCATTCTATGACTAAATTCATTTGTTCTGTTTATTTATCTCTTAATTCAACTGACTATCCTAAATTCTTTGACTACTTAAACTCCAAAATAGAGCACATTCTCTCCTTTTTTTCTAAGCAATCATCATATTAGGTGATTTCAATGTTCACCGCTTCCAATGACTTTCTTCTAGTTTTCATGATATAGCCAGTGAATGTGCCTTCCAATTATCCATCCAAAACGACCTTGAGCAGTTGGTGCAGCTCCCTACTTGTATCTGTATCAACTTGTATCCCTGATCGTCATATCTCCCCAACATTCTAGAACATTTTTTAAACTTCTAATCCTTCTCCTTACACAGTCAAACTTTCAACTCCTCTTCCATCTTTTCAATTTTTCAGCAAGAAAGACCACCGCCTATTGCGAGGAAACGTCTGACATTTCAGTGCGCAACCTGGTCAGACTTGCAGTCTTACTTCTTTGATTTCCCATGCAATGATTTTCGATTCTGTGGGAGGGGTCCTCCGGAGCGTGCTGAGGGCATTATTGAGGTGATTCTCTGTGACATGGAGACGCACATTCTATAATCTTTCCATACTACTAAACCTTACAAACCTTGGTTTAACTCTGCTTATTCTCATGCTATTTGCCACAGGGATGATGACTTCAGAATTACCATTGTCTTCAAACTTCAGAAACTAATGCAATTTATGTTCCATCCCGGAATCGTGCAAAATCTGTTCTTTGTAACACCAAATACTCATTTCTCAGTGTACAAAATGAAAAAAATTTTCTCGCTCCTCTTACAAACACTGTTTCTGGCATTTTGCAAAACAAGGTAACTCAAACTATGCTTCTTCCTCTTTCCATCATCTAGTATCTTTTTTTACACAGCTGCCGATATACTTCTAATGCTGAACTCTTCGCTCAAACTATTGCCGCTAATTAACTTTAGATGATTTCAGAGCTATACCTCCTCCAACTCCCCCAACTCATTTATGCCTATAATTGTAATTTCTTTTAAAGACGTCATTTCTGCTCGCTCTCTCTCTCTCTCTCTCTCTGAACTTAACACTTGATCTGCAAGGCATGTACAAGGATGATTAATCAGAAATTGGGTAAAATTTAAAGTCAATCAATTGGTAAATAGACAATCTGATAATCAACAACAATAATTAATGTATAATTGAATATACTAAGGTGAATACTAATAATAAAAATAATAATAATAATAAATAAAAATAAATTCCTTTTATTTTTCTTACCTACCCTATTCTTTCCCACTAAAGCAGCAGTGTGCAATGCTGATCTTCCATCACTATCAAGAGCTTTAGAAAATGCTGCACATAATGCTAACGTATATATATATATATATATATATATATATATATATATATATATATATATATATATATATATATATATATATATATATATATATATATATATATATATATATATATATATATATATATATATATATATATATATATATATATATATATATATATATATATATATATATATAATATATATATATATATATATATATATTGTGATATATGACTGTATTTCGGATATACATTTACTTTATGTTGTTAACTAGCAAGAACTTTTACTATTCAAATATTAAAAGAATTAAGATTGAAAATGAATTTAACTTTGACTCAAATGTTCAGGTTATTTGATATCATTGTAGACTTAGGATCGAAACAAAAGATCAGTGGTCTTTTAATTTATACAATAATTAGAGAGAATATGAGATCTGTAGGTTGGAAAGAATGTTCCCCTGTGTATGTTGGCCATGTATGCAGTAAATGGGTATTGAATATAATAATAAATTTTGTCAAAACTTGTAAATTACAGAAAATAGGCAAAAAGAATTTTTAGTTTCACTTGTCCATTGTTGTATAGGAATATCGTTTTATCATTTCACTCATTTAGAAAAAATCATAAAAATGTGCTTGTATTTTGACTTTAGAGTGCATTCTCAATTTTGTGTAACATTCTTATGAGCATTTCTAAGTTGTAATGTATGTTTAAACTCTGGCTGTAAAATGTTTGAAATTTGAATCATCAGCCATTAAATTATAACATCATTAGGGAGCTCTGTAGTTATAACTAGCATTCTGTTTCGTAAGTTCCTATTTGATTTATATTTCCATTTCATAAGGTATTTCATCTCAAGACATCTGCTAGAAAAATCTATATTTGGAGTCAGAAAATAATAATTCTATGAATTCAAGTTCGCTTTCCCGTTATTCTGTATTACGTTATATTTACAATGTTTCTCTTGATTATTTTATTCCCAATAGTGTAGGATTCTATGGGAATTAATTATTTCATTTCATATTATTTATATCATTATCACAAAAACCATATATTCAATATTATTAATAAATATATATAATATATTATATATAATATATATATATATATATATATATATATATATATATATATATATATATATATATATATATATATATATATATATATATATATATATATATATATATATACACACTTGATCAGATTTTAACTGTAAACATAATTTTCAATACAAGAGAAAAAAAAAAGCTATAAAAATATAGTTTAACTAGAAAGAAAAAAAATGTATTATAATCTAATATTTTAAAATCATTACTGTAAAATGAAAATTTCATCATCCTAACAAATTTACTTTAATGTAGTATTGGAAACTAAGTACTTAAGAATTAATATTTTAAATATTCAACTATTATCTTTGTAGATGATGATGATGTATATCTGCAGTTTCTTCTATAGCATTAGTATAGTGCAAACAGTGTAATATTAAGGTATTTATTAATTAGTTAACAGGTATTTTATAACACAAGAAATTTCCATCTGAGAAAAGGAGGGGAAGGATGTGTTGCAGTTTTAATGTTAAACTAAGGTCACAGTTCCAACAAACTTTGAAGCTATTATTATTAAGTACTTATTTAAGATTTTGCACAAATATTATAATGATGATAAAATACAGTCTTACTTTAAATTAATTTAGGTAATGAATTAAACATTAAAAATTTGCATAAAAATATTTTATAGCAATGAGAAAAAATATTTAATTTGAAATTAGAAAACAAAAGACTTTTCACTTACCAGGATATAGCATATTGATTGATTATCATTACTGCCAGGTTTCCTTATTGCTTCACAAATTTGATCTCCATGTTCATTATGCATACATCCGTTTGGCAAACATTTAGTAGATTTGGAAGTATTTTTGCCTTTTGTAGGTTTTGTCATAACTTTTTTAAAATTTGTCTATAATTTACTATGTCTTGGTTATATATATATATATATATATATATATATAATATATATTATATATATATATATATATATATATATATATATAAATATATATATATATATATATATATATATATATATATACTCAAAAGAAAGAAAACTAACCCTAGGAAAGTTAATTTTAATTACTTATTTAAAAAAAAAAAAAAAAATATTCAGGCCTATATTCTTCATTTTGGATTTCTTTGGTAGAATAGTCTTCATATTTCAATGTTTTGTTTATAAAATTTAATAAATGTTTAATTCAAAAAAAATTTCTCCCTTTATGGGTAGATTTTTTTTTTGCTAAAATTGAAATGTTAATTGAAGTCTGTCAAAAAAAAAAAAAAAAAAATTTATTTTGATTATGATAAAAACGAACTAAAATAATATAAAATAATGCAAATTTTCTTTACAGTTTAGATAATATAAATGTTTAGAAACATGATAAAACTAACCTGAAAAGATTTGCAATAAATTTTTTTTTTTTTAAAAACAATCTATATAAAATTTTCAAAGGTTGTACAGTTGGGTGAAATACACATCTTTTATTTAGCATAATTTTTTGTGTACCTAATCATATTGGTGTTGTGCATAGGAAATTTTTTTTTACAATTTTCCCATGCACAGCAGTAAAATAGTTAGGTATACAAAAAATTTTCTAAATAAAAAATGTGCATCTTGCCTAACTGAATGACCATTAAAAATTTGATTTTCATATCCAACCATTTTTATCCTGTGCATGAGAAAATTTTTAAAATCTGTCACGTGCACAGTACCAAAATCATTGGGTATAAAAAAATATTTTCAGAGGTTATACAGATAGGCAAGAACACATTTTTTTTTATTTAGAAAACTTTTTTGTGTACTCAACCTTTTTACTGCTGTACATAAGAAAATAAACATTTGAAATTTCCCAATGCACAGTAATAAAATGGTTGGGTATAAAAAAAACTTTTCAGAGTTTGTACATTTGGGCAAGCTATGTATTCTTTATTTAAAATTTTTTTTTGTATACTGAATCATTTTGATACTATACATGGATATGTTTTTAAAAATTTTTCCTATCCAAGGCAATAAAATCATTTGGTATACAAAAAATTGTTCTAAATAAAAAACCTATATCTCAAGCAACTATACACCTGAGAATTTCATAATAGCTAATAAAAAAGTTATGCCCAATTTTTTTTTTGCAAAAAAAATATTTTTAATTTTCCTAATTATAAGTATTTGTGGAATACAACATATTTTGGGCAGCAGACATAAAAAATTAAACTATAATAAAATGAATATCAATGACTTAAAGATCTACATGTCAATTATCAAAACATTTCGATAGAAGGAATATGCTGAAAATATTTTATAAAATTTGTATTAAATTTCCACTTACATATGACATTGATTTTCTTTTACATTTCAGTCAATATGGAAATTTTTAAATATTACACAGCACCAGGGCTAGTTTACCCTGTGAAAATGGTTAGTTTTCCCCTATTTCATTTTTTATCACCTTAAAGTTGTTAAAATATTAATTTACATATTTCCATATACTTTTTTATATAAAACTATTCAGAAAGGTTCATCTTTCTTAAAAAAAAAAAAGTTATAGTTACATTAGGTAATCCCAATTTTTGTACCTTCAGAAAGTTGAAATTTTCAAAATTTTGGTTACTTTTCCCATTTGATATTATCTACCATTCATAAATGCAAGTATATACTCCAATAGAAAATGCTGAAACTATAACTATAGTCTATGATACCATAATTATACAATGCTAATCTTTTGTTTAGACTTTACAGTCATAATTACTGTATACAGGTTAAATTTAATAGCTATCTACATCTCACCAATTAAGCTTAGTCAAGATATGATATATGATGCTCAAGCTCAAGCTAGTCAGTAACACACAACATAAATTCAAACTTTGTCTGACACTAACTATCCTACCCTTTTTAAAAATATGCTGGGAGTGATCATATAGTTCTATTTATTATCCAAATGTTTCTCTATATAACTTTCAGTAATTTTTCATAAACTTTATCAACGACTGGTGTTAAAGCATTAAAGTGCAAAATGGCCTATAATTTTCCAAATCTCCCTTACTACTTTTTATATAAACTGGTGCAACGTAAAGTTTACTATTTCTCCAGTAACTCACCAAATGTTAAAGATCGTTTAAATTAAAAATCAAATACAGTGCCTTTGCAATACTGATAATTCCCTATTTAAAATTCTGCAATACACATCATAAGGTCCTGCAGTTTGGGTAAACATGGGTCCAGTAGATTTATTTATTTTTTTTTTTAGCTCCATCACAGTAAACCGTGCCTCAATTTCAAATACTGTAAGCATACCAATATAATAATCTCTAAACAATTACCATAGTCTCTTCAGTTACCCAATTAATTTCATTTTTTTTTTACTCTAATGATGTCCCTAAACTTGAACTTGGTAGATTTTAACTGTGGTACATAGTCCAAATCGCAGCCAAATTCAATGACGATTTAAAGGGCAGGGGTGGTATGGCAGCTATAATAACAATGTGACCAATCTCGTTGAGTTTTTAAAGAATGAGAGTTTTTAAAAACTTTCTTGTACTATAAAAACTGTTATATGCTTTCACTAATTTATCTGTGAATATATTTTATCTCATTTATCTAGTGTATTATTTTATCTATATTTTAAGTTCTCATTGATTGGAGTTTGTAGAGTCGGTGGTTTGTTTTTTGTATCGATATGTAGCATTTTGTTGTTCAACAAACTGCTGGCTAACACACCCTCACTTTTTAAATATCATGGTCAAGTCAACTTGTTTTTAAAATGTAAAAGTTTCGCTTGTTTATTACAAGTCTTCAAAATCAAGGTTTGAGGTATGAGTTATATATATTCTTTTTTTTCACAATCTTTCTATCTATCATTTTCATTGCCTTCTACTCAAATATATAACTCGTAACGTTCTTAATTATATGGGATTCGTATATGAAAGAACTACAAAAGCAACAAAACTTTTGAATAAATTCATAGTAAGTCTTATCATATTTTTTAATTTTTAACTAATCATGACCCTTCTCTTTCAGGTCTTTAAATAAAAGCTCAAACTCAGAGTTTTTATAGTACATAGCCCTTTTCATTTTGAGAAAGTGAAGAGAAGAATGAGTAGCAATTCAATATGTAAACTGAATACATATTTAATTTTTGCGCTGGTTAAAATTACCAGTAGACAACTCAGTTTCACATTCAACTCTAACAAAATTTTGACGTAATTCGAAAAATCTACTAAATAAAAATGTACCTATAATTAAATCTTTTAGAGCATTCTGACATATATATATATATATATATATATATATATATATATATATATATATATATATATATATATATATATATATATATATATATATATATATAATATATATATATATATATATAAAAACGGACGTTGTTTGTTTTTGTTTTTTTGTTTTAGGTTGGTACTCCATAACATACTGTGGTATTCGGTAGTCATGTGATCGTTTGTAGAGGTGTAAATTCAGGGTCTTATGATGTCAGATTTTTGTGGCATATATTATTTTTATCATCGCCACTCACGGGTCGGGGGGTACGGTGGGCTTTGCCCCTGTAGACATATGATCGTGTGTCATGCATTTAAGTTTTTCACTGTATTACAGCAATATTACGATAATTTCATCTATATATTTAGGTTGATATTTTCTGGAGAACTGTTTTTTTTTAATTCCACGATAACAAAATGATAACGGTTTCATGAGACAAACAACATCCATAAAAAGTATAGTATAAATATATATATATATATATATATATATATATATATATATATATATATATATATATATATATATATATATATATATATATATATATATATATATATTCACTATTTTATATATTGTATATACTTTAATCTGTTTTGTTTTCTTTTCTATTGGAGAAATATTAAATTCTCCTTCACAAAGTTTTATAAAATTGATTTGTTTTCTATATCGATGTGATACTTAACAGTTTGGCACCCAAACAAGCTTTCGGTTTTCAAAATTCACTTTTCAAAATGTAAGTTTTTTGTTTGTTTGTTATAAGATATTAGAAAATCTTTATATTTATCTTCTTAGTAGATAAAACTATCTATGGTTCTCAAAATATTAAAATATACCCTAAACTTAAAAAATCCTATATAGAATGGCAACATTTTACATGTTTTGACTCTCGTTATATACACGAGAAGTCAGAGACCAAGACTTGCCTTATTTAACATCGACAGTGTAAGTCGTTTTTTTAACAATTAAGATTTAATGATTTTAATTAAAATACTCATCAAAGCCTGAAGAGTCTTCCATAAGATGAGTATTATCCCATTTAACTATTTTAAATTACTTATAGCCATATAGTAGTTATATATACTTTTGTCCTTAGGATAGGTATTTTAGAATTCTGTAATGAAATATAGGTCCTTTACATTTGACACTCATCTTGATCCCCGTTTTTTACTGTTTGCTGTTTGGATCGGGTTGAGTTGGTGTATTTATTACTTTTAACCTGAATTTTTTTTTTGACTTGACTTTTACTGTTTAACTGGGCCTTGGTTTTTTGAGCAGAATTTGAGGGTTCTTGCTTTGGATTGAAGCTATATTCCTACTAGGCTATAATTTTACCTAATTTACTACTTTAAAATTTTCTAATGAGCTGATACAAAAAATGCCGACATTCCAAGTTATTAACCTTAGAAACAGTAAATCCTCAAAATTCTCCTTTTTTATTTTAACTATTTGAGGAACATTTTCAATTTCTTTATTAATTTCCTTTTATTAATTGTAGGCTAAATTTACTAGAATTAGGTTTATTCTTAGCAGTCACAAAACTGCTTAAGCGCTTTCTAGGGTTTCAGCGTCATAGAAATTCCCAACAAAAACTTCAAAATTCTGAATTTAGGTATGAAGTGATTTTTATTTTCACCTCTTTCTTACTATATCCTTTCAGTTGATTATTCTGCTCAAAATATACCTCTAATAAATTCTAATTCTTAAGGTTAGGAAATTTTTTTTTACCCGTTTTAACCCGACTATTGTGACTATTGCTTTTT
The DNA here is from genome assembly GCA_009176605.1 of Armadillidium nasatum. Lineage (NCBI taxonomy): Eukaryota > Metazoa > Arthropoda > Malacostraca > Isopoda > Armadillidiidae > Armadillidium > Armadillidium nasatum. Next base: position 78,151 of record SEYY01023100.1, on the reverse strand, counting down.
TTGAATAAAACTTTTAATTTTCACAATAGAGAGATGAAACGGTACATCAGTATAGTTGGGGACTATACAGATTTCTTTATTATTGTAAAATTTCTGAGGGGGCTACGGTTTGGAAGATAGCCCACCTCAATTTCTAGATTGCCCTCTTCAACATTTCCACGAAGATTTTTATTTTTTTATTTTATGCAGAAAAGCTGGGAGAATGATGTAAAAACATTTTCATCTAAGGTTTGTTTTTGATTGAATCACTCCATCATGGTGCTTTCATCTTTTTATGAATATTTTAAAAAAATGGAAAAAGTATTATTTATAGCATGACTATAGTACATATGACAGTGAAAAAGTTTTATAAGTTTTATTTTTTTTATTAGTACAAATGAATGATTGCAAAAATTTTTTTTTCTTAAAAAATAAAGCTTAAAATTTAGAAGATCATTTACTTATGGAAGATGTTGTGAAACATCTCGTACATTTGGCATGGTCGAATTCCAGATTTTTTCAGTCTGAAAATAAAATACAGTAATGAGAATTCGTAAATAAACTTCTTTATTACTATTATTATCTATATCTTATTAATATTAAACTTGGACTAGGTTCATTTTGGCCGGTACACTATTAAGTAGCTTACACATATATATATATATATATATATATATATATATATATATATATATATATTATATATATATATATATATATATATATATATATATATATATATATATATATATATATATATATATATATATATATATATATATATATATATATATATATATATATATATATATATATATATAATATTTAAATGAATTATTATATATTTTCAATTTAAATGCCGATTTAATTATTTTATTAAATATATTATTAAATATTATATATATATATATATATATATATATATAATATATATATATATATATATATATATATATATATATATATATATATATATATATATATATATATATATATATATATATATATATATATATATATATATATAATATATATATATATATATATATATATATATATATATATATATATATATATATATATATATATATATATATATTATATATATATATATATATATATATATATATATCAGAGGTGGGCATAAGCGCAAAATGAAGCGCAAAAGCGCAAAAGCGCAATTTGCGCTTTAAAATTTTTTTTGCGCTTTTGCGTTTTGCGCTAAATTTCGAAAATGTGCGCTTTTGCATTTTGCGCTTAACAACTTTTTTAAGAGCGCAAAAGCGCAAATTTGCGCTTAAATTTTTGCGCTTTTGCGGAAGTTTTTTGAAAATTAGCGCTTACCAATTTGCGCTTCATCATTTTTCTTAATAAAAAACAATTTTGGGCTTATATTTCAGTTTCTTATTTAATCAGCCAAATTTTATTACTCTTTCTGCTAATTAAAAGTTAATACTTAAACTAGGAATGCCGACATAATAAAAAAATATCGATATTTAAGAAATATCAAATTGTCCTCGATAATAAAAGATATTGTTTATATATATATATATATATATATATATATATATATATATATATATATATATATATATATATATATATATATATATATATATATATATATATATATATATATATAATATATATATTATATAATATTATATGTTTATTGATATTTTGTTTATTGGTTTATTTGTATGGAACAAAAGCCTTGTCTTCCTCCAATATTTAATAAAACTGACAAGGAGGTAATTGCCGAGTACATCGAAATAATTACGCCTATTGCTGTTCGGCTGCATATGTTGCAGGATGAGAAGAATGCGTACGCGGGGGTTCTATTGCCTAACCTCTTCCTCCTCAAGGACAATCACGTGGAATTGCAACGAGAGGTGAAAAAACTTAACTATGCCAAAAGCTTAGTCAACTACTTACTAAAGCAGCCAAAGCCAAACAAAGGGAAAGAAAAGGGATTTGAACCGAGGTTCAGCAGGATTTTTGATGATTGTGATTTACTTATGGCAACAGCTCTGCACCCTCACTTCAAACTCGGAGTGGCACATAGGTTAAATGAGGGGAAGTATCCAGCTGTTCAAGTCTAGGATATTGGAGGAAATAAAGTGTAATATTGCATCGAATTTTACTCCTCCACATCAAGGCACTGAAGGTGATGGGAATGAATCTGAAATGGACCCATTTAAGGTGAGCTATTTTATAATTTAGAACAATCTTTAAGCATCTCTTAACCTATATATATATATATATATATATATATATATATATATATATATATATATATATATATATATATATATATATATATATATATATATATATATATATATATATATATATATATATATATATATATATATATATATATATCACTGAGAGATAGAATGAGGAGTGAACTGGTGAGAGAGAAACTTGGGGTGGAATCAATTTTTGAATGCATAGAAAGAAACCAACTGAGATGGTTTGGTCACGTGAAGAGAATGGAGGAGGGAGAGAGACTGAGAGAGATGCTGGAATGGAGACCAGAAGGAAGGAGACCGGCGGGAAAACCAAGGAAGAGATGGATGGAGGCGGTAGAAGAAGCCATACAACGAAGGAAAAAGACACTGGAAAAGGTGGAAGACAATCGAATGTTTGAGGACAGAAATGCGTGGAGAAAATTTTGGAGGAGTAGCACCCGACAGGCGTCAGCCTACCGGTTTGGACGGTGATGATGATGATGATGTATATATATATATATATATATATATATATATATATATATATATATATATATATATATATATATATATATATATATATATATATATATATATATATATATATATATATATATATATATATATATATATATATATATATATATATATATATATATTATATTCATAATACACTGACATAATGTTCAAATGAAACTTAAAAAGATTTGAGTTCTTGATACCATTTCTAAATTTTTCAGAAACTGAAGGCCCCATATATCCAGCAGACACCTCTGGAGGAGAAGTTGCGGCAAACCTTGGATAGCTGGGATGCAGTAAATGTTCACCACAATACCCCTCTCACTAGGAACCTTTTTCCATGTGAATACCAAGAGTCTGGGTGGACTTGTTTATGAAGTATAATACCCCATTACCCAGCTCAGGGGCCGTGGAGAAGTTGTTTAGTCAAGGCTCTGACATTCTAAGACCAAAGAGGGCAGCCATTACATCCAGCAATTTTGAAAAATTTATTTTCATGAAAGGGAATATGACCCTTTTCAGAATGCAAGAGGAGAGCTACGAGGAGGAAGAGATCATAGATGGCTGAATAAATAATAATAAATTCTTTTCTCATTTTTTGTTATATATTTGCATTTATCAAATAAAATTTAAAAAAATAAAAAACTTTACATCCTAGCGCTAAAATTTTTTTTTTTTTTTTTTTTTTTTTTTTTTTTTTTTTTTTTTTTTTTTTTGCTTCAAAATTTGCGCTTTAAAAATTTTTTTTATTTGCGGACATATGCGCTTTTGCATTTGCGGACAAAATTTTTGAAAAAAATGTGCGCTTTTGCATTTGCGGACAAAATTTTTAAAATTTGCGCTTTTGAGTTTGCGCTCTAAATTTTAAAATTTGCGCGCCCACCTCTGATATATATATATTTTTTTTTTTTTTTTTTTTTTTTATGTCTCCTCCGGTGGGCAAAGGCCAAGGCCTACCAATATCCACCGGAGTTGGAAGCAATCGGATTCGGGGTCGCTAATGGCCGACGTGACCCGATACACGGCGTTTAAAAGTGTGCAAGTCAAAGGAAGTTGGGAAAACAGATAAAGGGAGTGTGTTCCAGACTTTACCAGTAGAGTACATGTAGGAGTGAGCATAGCGGTTAAGTCTGGGGTCGGAAGAGTTGGACAGAGAAATGATAAGACTGTGCAGAAAGTCGTGTCGCACGAGCCCTTCTCAATGGAGGAGGTATGCGACGTGAGAGTTCAGAAGAGCAATGTCCGTTGTAATAGCGATAGTATAGAGAGTGACGCAACAATTCGACGGGAAGAAAGAGATTGGAGAGAGTTAGTAAGAGCAGGAGAGTTGATAAGACGAAAAGCCCTAGACTCCACCTTTTCAAGATGAGCTGTATGTGTGGAACCACCCAGATATGCGAGGCGTACTCCATACAGGGGCGAACAACACCCCTATACAGAGCAAGCAACTGGGGTGGCGTAAAAAAACTACGAAGGCGCCACAGAACACCCAACCTCTTAGAAGCTTGTTTAGAAGAGAGAATAATGTGATCTTTCCAAGAAAGATCACGAGAAAAAGAAACACCCGAGACATATATATATATATATATATATATATATATATATATATATATATATATATATATATATATATATATATATTATATATATATATATATATATATATATATATATATATATATATATATATTATATATATATATATATATATATATATATATAATATATATATATATATATATATTATATATATCCTCCACCTCCACCTTCGCATACACTTCCTCTCCTCCTCCCATCTCCTCCACCTCCACCTCCACCTCCACCTCCACCTCCACCTTCATCTCCACATCCACCTCAGCCTTAATTTCTGCCTCGGTCTCCACCTCCACCTCCATCTAAAACTCCACATCAACCTCAGAATTCAATTCTGCCTCAGTATCAACATCCACATCCACCTCCACCTCCAACAAGAACATCTGCGTATCCCTTTGGGATACGCACATGAGCTTGTTATTATTTATTATTATTATTATTATTATTATTATTATATAATAATAATAATAATAATAATAATAATAATAATAATATAATAATAATAATAATAATAATAATAATAATAATAATAATAATAAATAATAATAATAATAATAATAATAATATAGGAATTCAAAGGGGAAATTAATAAACTTAAGAAAGTTAATAATAACATTCTTTTAATTAAAAACAAATCTCTATGTATTATATATATATATATATATAATCATATATATATATATATATATATATATATATATATATATATATATATATATATATATATATATATATATATATATATATATATATATATATATATATATATATTATATATATATATATATATATATATATATATATATATATATATATATATATATATATATATATATATATATATATTATATATATATATATATATATATATATATATATATATATATATATATATATATATATATATATATAGTATATATATATATATATATATATATATATATATATATATATATATATATATATATATATATATATATATATATATATATATATATATATATATATATATATATATATATATATATATATATATATATATATATATATATATATTCAAAATGAGTTCAGATAATAACTCAGATCTTACCCATTGTTTCCCTCTCTCTCTCTACTTTGCGTAGCCTCTAAGAACCCTATTAATGGTCTTGAGCAAAGGATACTCCCCAGTACCGCATCTGTTCATGAAGTCATCGAGATCCAAAGCCCAGATCATGGCACCACCCAATCCTTTTGAAAGGACGTATTCAGACTGAAGCAGAAGAGGTGATAGATTAAGTGTAAATCAATTACAGAAGAAAATAAAAAACAATTACATTTTAAAAA
>SEYY01023100.1:47500-52500 GCA_009176605.1 Armadillidium nasatum | reverse complement strand
TTTAAATTAAAATAAAAAATTATTTATTTATTTTTTTTACTCTGAAGAATCCAAAAAATGCAATTTAAAGCTTGGTAGATGTTATTTTTTTTCAATATGAACACAATTAACAATATTTCAGAACTTTCCTATAGTGTTCATTGCTTCTTTTCTTGACCCAAATGGGCCAGAAACGTTTTAGTATTAATTCTTCATAAATGTGAATAAAATATTCATTTTACTTTACAATATAATAATAATAATAAAAACATTTTAAAGTACAGTACATTTAAAATAAGTTTCTTACTTAGAAATGCATTCAAGAAGCTCTATATCAGAACATACCTATAATGTTTATTGCTCTTTACTTGGGTATCCCCTAAGTACCCTGTTAATGGTCTTGTGCAAAGGATATGTTTCACTGCTGCAACTACCCGTGAAGTCGTCAAGGTCCAAAGACCAGGCCATGGCCCCGCGCAATCCCTTTGCCAGGATGTACTCAGACTGAAGTGAAAGAGATTATAGTTTTTTAAACATGTTTAGCAATTATAAGAGTTAGTTAAATTTTTTAATTAGAAAATTAATGATATTAGTGATGTAAATGAGCATGACATTTCAGTAATAGTATGATGAGTAATGTTTTTGTATTACTACTATAAGAATGATAATAATAATAATAATATTTTGTATAATAATAATATTTCTTTATACACTGCACCATATCCCGCATGATGTAGGGTGGTGTCGACTTTATAAAGGAAAATTCCTGCAATCGTACTTGAGAAAGAAAAATTGGTTTAAAGGGTTCCCAGCTTCTAGAACCATGCGAAGTACTATTCTTCATGATCCAACCCTGTCCCCTAATCTAAACTCGTGGTTTTAAATTTTATATTCTTTATACTAATGTTGAATTTCCCATTTAAGTCGAAAGTATTTTTATCTGAAAGTTTTGTTGCTCAGACAGAGATTTTGAAAAATAATTTAATTGAGGTTCATTTAATTTTGTTTTTGAAATTGCTATATTTTAATAAGTAAAATTCATATTTTAAAATAAATCTGTTATTATTTTAAGTTATTCGTCAAACAATTTTCTTTTCAACACAATTCTTAAGCATTCTCTAAATAATCTTTCCAATTTTCAGAATAGATTGTGATGGTTGCTGTCTTTTCTTCTTTTTTCTCTTTTACTCTTATCCCTTCCTCTCTACTCTTTCATCAAAGAAAAAGAAAAGAAAGCTGTGTGAGTGGAAATAATAATAATAATAATAATAATAATAATAATAATAATAATAATAATAATAATAATAATAATAATAATAATAATAATAATAATAATAATAATAATAATAATATAATTTCGAAAGCACTGGCAACAAAACTTTTTTTTATATAAGAGTCAGTATAGGTTAAATTTACCTTTATTCGAACCATAGCAACGTCATCGTATGAAACCCACCGGTTACCAGAGTAAGCGTAAGGTCCCATGGTTCCAAGAGGGTCTTGTACAACAGTCCAACCTTGTTCAACATTGTAGCAAATCTTGAAAAAAAATTGAAACAAAATCATTTAATTTGATATAATATATTTTCACAGTTCTTATTTTCAAATTTTTTAACTTTCAGTTTTACTACGTGAAAACCATTCATGAATCATAAGAAAAAATGATAAATTATCATCTGATGAAAATATTTATCTACTTGTTCATTTTTTCCACCTTCAAAATTTTTGACTCTCTTTATTATACTTCAGTTTTGAGAATGCCCTCAAATTTGAGCCTGAAACGTCAACTTTTTACCTTTTAAATATTTTAATAACTAATGCTTTTAATTACGTTATATATATATATATATATATATATATATATATATATATATATATATATATATATATATATATATATATATATATATATATATATATATATATATATATGGTATATATCTTCTGCTGCGCAGTCCAGAAGCCTTCTAATTTCTACAAGAGGTGGGAAATTATTGGTATCAAGGCCGAATTTTTCTGATACAAAGCTTATGAAGGTGCCCAAGTCAAAGGGAATTGGGAAAAAAGATAAAGGAATTTTCTCCAGGTTTTATCAGTTGAGCACATGAATGACTGAGACTAGCGGTTAAATCTTGGTTTAGAAAGTTGGACAGAGAAATGATTAGACCAGTCGCACGATATCTTCTCAATCGAGGTGATATGCGACGGGAGAGTTCAGAGGAACAGTGTCCGATTGCAGTAGCGATGTATTAAGAGAGCGACACAGACTGGCAGAGACTGGAGAGAATTAATGAGAGAGGAGCGAATGAGAATGTGAAAATGTCTTGACTCCACCTATTCAAGGAGAGTTGTGTGAGTGGGAATACCAATATTTGAGTGAGAAGTTTTCCTTTAGCGGAAGGCCAAAAAAGCAATTATACTGGCTTAGATAATAGAGGAGGGGGAAGGGGAAGGAGCAGAGTTAAAATCGACATTTTTTGCATGTAATGCTAGAAAGTGCTTAACACAGGAGAACCAGAAGGATTATTCTATGTTTTATGAAGAAAATAGCTTTTAGTGTTTTAATTCCGGAATGAAGTATATGTTACATGAATTTTTGTAGTTTGAAGATTACGGAAGTTTCAAAAAGCAGAATCCGTGCGTCAAAGAGCGTGAGAAGTAGCAGAGTTAAAACAAGTTTTTTTCATATTTTGTTCAATGAAAGAAAATGTTATGTACTCTTCCATGCCATTGAGAATAACCTCAGTTCGTTAAGCACACTCCGTAAGATAAGTCAGATCAGTTTGGCTCATCGAAATGTTAAAAACGTTCTTCTGCAGCAGGCTGGTTGCTTCATTTTTTTTTTATTGGAAAACTTGAAGAAATAGAAGAGGACAAAGAAATAAGAAAACAAGAGGGATATAATCCAGAATGTTAGGTTCTTCACCAAGGAGATCATGGATAATATTTGTTCTAAGTTGTTCTTGATAGAAAAAAGAATTGCAATTGAGACTATAGAAAAACTCCATTGGCTGTGGTAAACATTTAAATCACAAATATTAATGATTTCAATAATAGTATATATATATATATATATATATATATATATATATATATATATATATATATATATATATATATATATATATATATATATAATATATATATATATATAAACTAACCTCATAGTAAGCAAGAAATCCCATCTGTCTGGTGTATTCTCCAGCATTACAGCCACCAATAGTAGGTGCGTTTAATCCATTGACAGATGGGTCAGCCAAAGTGAAACACTGACCTTGAATTAGGATTCCCAAGGTCAATTTTAGAGGATCAGCTCCCTTGTCTATCCAGATATCAATAGAAGAGTTCTAAAATATTCAATTTAAGACCATTTTAAAGTAAGCTACAGTCCGATATCTTGTTTATTGATTCAAATTATTGCACTGCTTATTATACTGCTATATTCTGAAATATGATTACTCAGAATGTTTCTAATCTATAAAGACTAACCGTATTAAGGAGAGGATCTACGTCGTCAGGATGAGCGTACAAAGGTGAAACATGTCCAGTTTGTTTATTCCATGATCCATGGTAATCATAAGTCATAACATTAATAAGGTCTAAATAAGATGAAATCGCTGGGACGTCGTAAACTGAAAAATAAAATTAAAAAATTAATATTTAACTAAAATATGCTGATTATGATTATTGTATTCAATTAATGCTTGACACAATCTTACCTAGAATTTACTATTTTTTTTATTTTTAATTAAAATTTTGTATGTTTTAATGACAGATTCTTAATTTCAAAAATGAATTAGTCTTGATTTATTTTATATTTAAACCCCAAAAATGAATTCTTACATGTTGTGATACTTTCGCAGTTGGAGGAGACTGCGGCTGTCACAAGCAGTCCTTCTGGATGAAACGCTTCTACTAATTCTTGAATCCAAGCAGTAAATCCATCTTTGTCTCCACTGTATTCATCGTTACAATAATTCTGTAGAGGAACAAAGATTAGGCAGATATATATATATATATATATATATATGTATATATATATATATATATATATATATATATATATATATATATATATATATATATATATATATATATATATATATATATATATATATATATATATATATATATATATATATATATATATATATATATATATATATATATTTTTTTTATTTTTCATGAAAAGGAATTGCAACCTGTATATAATAAAAAATTAAGTTTCTTTAAAAAAAATCAAAATTTTGTAATTATTTTACCTGAGGACAAACTGGGTATTCCCAATCAAGATCGATACCACCAAAACCGTACTGATTAACGAAGGCTAAAGCGTTCGTGATGAAGTTGGCTCTGGCGGCGGGATCGGTTGCAAGTCTGTGATACTTGTCTCCGGCAGAGTCATTCCATCCTCCGAGGGAGATCAACACCTTGATTCCATAACTCGAGTAATCTGTTACTCTCTTGTAAAATTCTAGGCACAATTAAAATTATATCATTATTGTTATTATTTTTATTATTATTATTATAATTATTATTATTATTATTATTATTATTATTATTATTATTATTATTATTATTATTATTATTATTATTATTATTATTATTATTATTATTATTATTATTATTATTATTATTATTATCATCATTATTATTATTATTATTATTTTTATTATTATTGTTTTAATATATTTTATAATAATAATAATAATAATAATAATAATAATAATAATAATAATAATAATAATAATAATAATAACGATAATGATAATAATAATTAGGAGATAATGAAGTCAATTATTTTGTTTTCTCAATAATATAAACATTTTTTACTAAAATATTTATTTTACTTTAATTAATTATCACTTATTTACAGGTAGTTATTTTTGTTATCATTATTTTTATTATTGCTATTATTATTATTATTATTGATTATTATTATTATTATTATTATAATTATTAATATTATTATTACATTTATTATTAATATTGTTATTATATTTATTATCAAAAATGAAAAA
>SEYY01023100.1:37500-42500 GCA_009176605.1 Armadillidium nasatum | reverse complement strand
ACTCTACCTCAGCAAATTTGTCAGTGCAGGACAAAATAGAGTTCAGTTTTTGAATATATTCACTTTTACTGAAAAAGACTACACCTTCAACATTATCAGGTTTAGAAATTATAAGGTACTTCCTTTCACTCAAATTTCGCAAACATTGCAGGTCATCAGGACCGAAGAATGGGTACCAGTTTCTAGATTTCTTCAAAGGAAAAAAATGTCTGATAAGCAAAGTTTTCCAGTTGAAGTTGGATATTTTCGAAAGTGCCTGAATAACAGATCGTTTCAACCTTAAGATCATTCGTAAGTTTCTCAAAAGAAAGAAAGTTAGGTGTATGGCTATGACCCTGAGACAAAAATTCAGAGTTCCCAGTGGAAAACGAGTGCCTCTCCTCGCCCTAAGAAGGCACGTCAGTTCAAAATCGAACGTCATAGGGTATGTCATTTTTTTTTTTTTTTTTTGATAGTGAGGACAAAGTGCGATCAAAGTTCGTTCTAAGGTTAGAAACTGTAAACTCCGAATATTTCAAGGGCGTACTGGAATATCTGCAAAACGATGTACGGAGAATAGACCATAGAATAATGTGCAAATGGGTTCCTCCTTCATCACGACAACGCGTCGTGTCACAGCTCGCTTCTGATAAGCAAGTTTTTTACCCCACAAAAAAAAAAAGGTTTCTGTCTGTCCACATCCGCCTTACTCTCTGGATTTAGGAACATGCGAATTCTGACTCTTCACAAAAATAAAAAATGGTGCTAAAATGAAAACGTTTTGACACCATTCCCGACATTCAGAGAGCCTCGACGGAGCAGCTGAAGTCCCTTCCCAAAGAAGGCTTCCAGAAATGATTCCAATCATGGAATCGACGTTGGGATAAGTGCATCGCTAGCCAAGGAGAGTACTTTGAAGGAAATAAATTCAAATTTGAGGTAAGCTTGTTACTTTGTTCGTAAGAATATTATTCACATTTTTTTTATCACATCTCGTATCTTTACAGAACATTATTTATTCCTGAAAATTTTTGAAATAAAATAGCATCTCTTCTATCTTACATTTTATTGTATAAAAGTAAATGGTAACATATCATTACAGATTTTTTTTTTTTTCAACATTAAACTGTACTTTAAGCATATTTTGGACAGAATATATCAAATGTAAAGGAAAACTTATTGCTTGTAATATTTTTATTAAGTACAATAAGTGATTTTTTTTTTAGTTTTTTTTAACAAATATAAAGCTTAAAATTTAGATAATTTAATTCCTAAAGATTCTGTGAAACATCTCGTTCATTTTAGCAGCCTCGAATTACTTAAATTTTAATCTATAAATAAAACAAAGAATAAAATAAATATGTTGTTATTTTAAAACTTTTAATTAATAATAATAATAATAATAATAATAATAATAATAATAATAATTAATAATAATAATAATAATAATAATAATAATAATAATAATAATAATAATAATAATAATAATAATAATAATAATAATAATAAATAATAATAAAATAATAATAAAAGTAAATTAAAAAAATTGATAACATCTTTAATTTTATTAAATGCAGCTCTATTAAAATAATATATATATAATATATATATATATATATATATATATATATATATATATATATATATATATATATATATATATATATATATATATATATATATTATATATATATATATATTATTACATTTTTTTTTTTTTTTTTTTTTTTATTATTTTTATAAATTTAAAAAATTTTAATGAAATTTAATTAAACTTTGTTTTTTTTTCTTTTTCCTTTTTTTTTTTAATTTTTTTTTTTTTTTTTTTTTTTTTATTTCTTCATTCTAAATTAGAATAATTTTTTTCATTTTTTTATTTTATTTTACATAGCTGATATTTATTTCAAAATGCAAACAATAAACACTATTTCAGAACTTCCCGAAAGTGTCCAAAGCTGTTTTCTTGAGTAGCACAAATAGATCAAAAACATTTTAGGATTAATTCTTCGTAAATACGAATAACACATTAAAATTAAAATAAAAATAAACATTTTTCAAGTGCAGTACATTTGAAATAAGTTTTTTTTTACTTAGAAATGCATTGAAGTAGCACTATAAAAAAACATACCTATAATGTTTATTGCTCTTTACTTGGGTATCCCCTAAGTACCCTGTTAATGGTCTTGTGCAAAGGATATGTTTCACTGCTGCAACTACCCGTGAAGTCGTCAAGGTCCAAAGACCAGGCCATGGCCCCGCGCAATCCCTTTGCCAGGATGTACTCAGACTGAAGTGAAAGATATATATATATATATATATATATATATATATATATATATATATATATATATATATATATTATATATATATATATATATATATATATATATATATATATATTATATATATATATATATTATATATAAAATAAAATAAAAAAATAAAAAAAAATTAGAATTTTTTTTTTTAGAAAATTAATGCTAGTGGTGATGTAAAGAATATGACGTTCATTAATAGTAAGATGAATAAATTTTTGTAATACTACTACTACTCTCCATATAAATGAATAATAATAATATAATAATAATCATAATTTTAAAAAAAAAAAAAATTTTTTTTTAAAGCAGTTACTATAGGTTATATTTACCTTAATTCGAACCATAGCAACGTCATCGTACGAAACCCACTGGTTACCAGAGTAAGCGTAAGGTCCCATAGTTCCAAGAGGATCTTGTACAACAGTCCAACCTTGTTCGACATTGTAGCAAATCTGAAAATAATTTGAAACATAAAACTTTTAATATGATATACTATATTTTTCAGTTCTTATTTTCAAATTTTTTATCTTCTCCGTTTAACTACGTGAAAATCATTAAGGAATTATAAGAAAAAATGATAAATTATCATCTGATGAAAATATTTATCTACTTGTTCATTTTTTCCACCTTAAAAATTTTTGACTCTCTTTATTATACTTCAGGTTTTGAGAAGGACCTCTAATTTAATAAGTCTGAAACGTCAACTTTTTCCCTTTTAAATATTTTAAAAATAAATGGTTATTATATTATTTATATATATATATATATATATATATATATATATATATATATATATATATATATATATATATATATATATATATATATATATATATATATATATATATATATATATATATATAGGGTGGGAAATATAGGTATGAATAAGATAGAAGACCATTAGGAGTTGAAGGAATGAATGAAAATGGAAAAAAAAACTGATTGAAAGTTTGTGCTGTAATAGGTCTGATGATAGGTAATGGTTTAGGAAAAGAAATTCATAAGTATACGAAGGGTGATTGGTGTTAACGGAGAAATGGGGGCATTTTGAGTTATGTGTGCGTGAGATAGGAAGGCAGGAGTAGGCTGTTAGATATTAAAGTATTAAGGGGTGCTGCAATAGGTATCTTAGACCACAGCTTGGTAGTGGCGAGTGTAAAAGGTAAAGGTCTTTGGGATAGAGTGAGAGTAAGAGAGAAGAATGTTGAGATGGGGCGAGTGGAAATACTGGAACAGATATGGAAGAAAGAAGACTACTTGGGAGGAATATGGGAAAGATGGAGGGAGGTAATGGGGAGCAACGTGGAAGGAGTGGAGGAAGAGTGGGGTAAATTGAAAGGAGCATTGATAGACGTTGCTAGAACAATATGTGGGGTGAAGAGGATATAGAATGGAAGACGTAAGGGAAATTAGTGGTGGAATGAAGAGTTGGGCAATTTTGTGAAAAGGAAGAAAGAGGCCTTTAACAGGAATTTGGATATGAAGGAGGATAGGGATTGGGTGGTTTATAAGGAGAGGTGAGAGGTGAAGAGGGAGGTTAAAAGGGCAAAAAAAAGAGTAGAAGAGGATTGGAGCAGAAAATTTTAAGGAGAGGAGAAGAATGTTCTGGAAGGAGGTCAACTGAGTTAGGAGTGTGAGAGAAGAGTAGCGAGAGGGAGTGAAAAGGGAGGATGGTGAGTTAATACAAGGAGAGAAATATGTGAAAGATAAGTGGAGGGAATACTTTAGAAAATATTGAATGGGAACAGAGTGATTAGAGAAGTGGGAGGGTGGTAGGAAGTAACGGGGAGGTAGTGACTGGGAAAGAGGAGAGAAGTATTAGTAGAGAGAAGGTGGAAGTAGCAGTAAGGAAGGTGAAAAATGGAAAGTAGTGAGAGATGGACGGTATTTACGTTGAAATGATAAGGGAAGGAGTTGGAGATTTGGTAAACTGGCTGGTTAGAATGTTTAATGTGTATTGGGAAGAAGGGAGAGTGCTTCAGGAATGTCAAGATGCTTGAATAGTGCCCATATATAAAGGAAAAGGGGATAAGAAGATGCGTAAACATTATAGGGGAATAAGTCTATTGACTGTGGTAGGGAAGATTTATGGGAAAGTATTAGTGACAAGAGTGAAATAATTGATAACAGAGAGGATTGGAGAAGAACAAGGTTTTTTTAGAGAAGGTAGGGGATGTGTAGACCAGGTGTTTACGCTAAGGGTGATAGGTGAGAAACTGGGTGAAAAAGGTAAAGTGGGGAATGCATGTTTTATAGATTTGTAGAAAGCGTATGACAGAGTATGTAGGAGGAAGTTGGTCGAGGTATTGAAAGGGAGAGATGGGAGGTCTTAGGAAGTTTATTGAAAGGGATTAAAGCCTTTTATAAAAACTGTAGAGCGAGAGTGATTAGTTTTAACGTAGGAGTGGGGTTGGGACAGGGGGTGTTATAATGTCCCCATGGTTGTTTAACCTGTTGATGGATAGTGTAATTAAGGAAAAAGAGAGGTAAGGGAAGGGTGTTAGACTGAGAATTGGGAGGATGAATGGAAGGTAAATGTACTACTGTTGCGGATGATGCTGTGTTTGTTGCGGATTCTGGGGAAAGTTGAAAATGTTGATGTGAGAATTTGTGGGGAAATGCGCAGTCAAAGAATTGGGGACAAATCCATCAAAAAGGAAAGTAATCAGGATTGGGGGTGAGGTGGTGGTTGTGAGAGGGGAG
>SEYY01023100.1:22500-30000 GCA_009176605.1 Armadillidium nasatum | reverse complement strand
GAGAGTTGGACAGAGAAAGTAAGAGTGTGTAGAAAGGCGTATCGCACAAGCCCTTCTCAATGAAGGAGGAATGCTACGTGAGAGTTCAGAAGAGCAGTGTCTATTATAATAGCTATAGTAGAGAGAGAGAGAATGACGCATCAGTTCGACGGGCAGAAAGAGACTGGAGAGAATTAGTGTACACATACTGTATACAATATATATATATATATATATATATATATATATATATATATATATATATATATATATATATATATATATATATATATATATATATATATATATATATATATATATATATATATATATATATATATATATATATATATATATATCTCCTCTGGTGGGGGTGGGCAAAGGCCAGAGGACTACCAGAATTTCCATCAGATTTAGGGAAAAATTCTGGTCAAGTTAAAGGACGACATGTCTCGATACAGTATTTTATCAGTGGTGTACAAGAAAAACTGA
Source organism: Armadillidium nasatum (assembly GCA_009176605.1). Lineage (NCBI taxonomy): Eukaryota > Metazoa > Arthropoda > Malacostraca > Isopoda > Armadillidiidae > Armadillidium > Armadillidium nasatum. The sequence goes on along the minus strand of SEYY01023100.1, from coordinate 29,529 downwards.
GCATAGCGGTAAAGCCTGATGTCAGAGAGTTGGACAGAGAAAGGATGAGACTGTGTAAACGGCGTGTCGCACGAATACTTATCAATGGAGTAGTTATTTCACGGGAAAATTCAGAAGAAGAGTGTCCTTTGTAATATCGATAGAAAGAGTATGGATAGAATTTGTGAGAGCGGAAGAGTTTATAAGACAAAAACTCCTACACTCTACCTTTTCAGGGAAACCTCTATGAGTGGAACTACCCCAGGTGTGTGTGTGATACGTACTCCATACTTGAGGGAACAACGTCCCCTTAAAAAGCAAGCAACTGGGGTGTAATGAAGAAATTCTGAAGGCACCTCAGAATACCTAACCTCTTAGAAGCTTCTTTAGGAAGAGAGGTAATGTGATCTTTCCAACAAAGATCACGAGAGAAAGAAACACCAAGAATATTAAGGAGAGATAAAGGTTTGAGTTGAATGTTTTCGAAGAAGATATCATAGTTGTGAGGAAGGTTGTGTCCAGTAAAAAGAAGGAGGAACTGAGTTTTTGAGGCATTAATTATGTTTTTCACTTCCCCAATTTGAAATACGAAATAGATCAGAGGTCAGTTGCTCCAAGGTTATCCTCCTTGCTGCGATTAACTGGTGTTAGGAGAGGTGTCTTTCAAATTAATGAAGGAATAATGAAAAGTGAAGTCATTAACATAGGATCGGATAGGTGATGAAATAATTGAAAGGTCATTAATGAAAAGTAGAAAAAGTATTGGGGATAGAACAGATACTTGAGGAACACCACTATTAATAGATTTAAAGGAAGAACGCGCTCAATATTCAGGTAATGTTCAAGCGTCTCAAATTAAAATAAAAATTAAAATTAAATAATAAATTATATTGCACATTCTGTGAATCTAAGTTTGATTAAATTTTTTTTTTTTTCAAGGAAAATATATATTTAGCATCTTACGATTCTTTCGTACTAAATTAAATTTATTTTTTTAATTAACTTTAAAGTAAAAAGAAATTTACAGTTCTGTAGATTAAAAATGGTAGGTATTTAATTGGGAATAAATCTAAGAAAGGCTATTTCAGTACTTACACATGTGTTCATCGCTCTTTACTTTGCGTAGCCTCTGAGAGCCCTGTTGATGGTCTTGAGCAAAGGATACGTTTCAGCTCCGCATCTGTTGGTGAAATCGTCGAGGTCCAAAGCCCAGACCATGGCACCACCCAATCCCCTTGAAATGACGTACTGAGCCTGAAGTAAATGAAATGATATTTTACATATTAAGGTATTATATAAATAAATAAATAAATAAATAAAAAATAAATAAATAAAAATTAGTTTATTTAATTGCATTTTTAAGTAAAAAGTTGCCGCACAAAGTAAATGCTGATGTAATAAAGTATGGCATTGCATTACTGTACAATTACTATTTATTTGACTACTACTACTAACGTACTATAATAATAATAATAATAATAATAATAATAATAATAATAATAATAATAATAATAATAATAATAATAATAATAATAATAATAATAATAAAATAATTTAAAGCCCAATCTCAGCAATTTTTTTTAAAAGTATTTACCACTACTTATATTTACCTTAGTGTTAACCATAGCAACGTCATCATATGACACCCACTGGTTACCATTGTAAGCGTAAGGTCCCATATCTCCTTCACTGTCTTGTACAACAGTCCAACCACCTTGTTGAAGGTCGAAGCAAATCTGACAAAATTTGAAACACAGAAAAGTTTTAATATGATATATTAGCATTTTTACATCTCTTATTTTCCCATTTTTATTCTCATTTTGGCTACGTGAAAAAATGTCAAAAATGTGTAAAAAAAAATAAATAAATGAAAAATAAATATTTTCAGATAAAATAATGAAGAAACTACAATGGTTGCTTCAAGGTTTATCTTTGTGGTTAGCCACTGTTTGTATGGGTAATGAACCTTATTTTTCCAAGGAATGTAGTTTAAAAATTGGTACCACATGTCGGGGATATAACGGAAAAGAGGTTTAAGAAAGAGTTGAAAAATAATAATAATAATAATAATAATAATAATAATAATAATAATAATAATAATAATAATAATAATAATAATAATAATAATAATAATAATAATAATAATAATAATAATAATAATAATAATAATAATAATAATAATAATAATAATAATAATAATAATAATAATAATAATAATAATAATAATAATAATAATAATAATAAATATAATAATAGTAATGAATATAATAATTAACAATGATTAAAGTAATAATACTAAGAAAAACAATGTGTATAAAAATATTAGTAATAATAATAATAATAATAAATAACAATAATAATTCTTATCATGACCTTGACATTTCTTGTTAGTATTAGTTTTGCTATAATCATTATTATTATTGCTATCTTTACTACTTTTTATATTATTATTAGTATTATCATTAGTTTGTTATATGCATCATACATGAATTTTAATGGTTATTAAAATAAACTGAAAAACTATTTATCGACTAAACTATGAGGGCTCAATGGAAACCAATGTTTATCCCCTTAGAAACCCCTTTTCAGAACTAGACAGCAAACAAATTATTGATATTGTATTAAGTAGTATAAGACCTACTTTAATATTGTAATTGTAAATGAATTTTTCTGAATAGAGTGTAGAAATTAATGTTAAATTTTACCCGTCCACATAATCAATTTGAATTAGTTCTCTCTCTGTGAATTAATAATTAAATATAATAATAAAACTTCAAATACCTCATCATATTTACTACCCTAGTAGGTTAAACCACTCCAACAGACGAATTTTTTTTTTTTTTTAATTATTAATTTTAATTTCGATCTTAAAAATACTTCCATATGTTTTTTATACATGTATTCTCCCTTACAGAATTCTCAGTATATTTTATTGTAACTCTCTTTATTAATTTAATTGAAACAGCAACAAAATATAATATTTAAATAATTATAATAATCCATCCAGAAATATGGTAATAATCTGAATGTATTATAACCAGAATGTATTATAACCAGAAAAGAGATCCAAATAAAGTTTGATACTTAATTTATCAAGACTCTTTAGATCTATGTCTTTGTGTGTGTTTGTGAGGTTTATGAAATCTACTAATGGTAATAAAAGGAAAAGACTAACCTCATAGTAAGCAAGGAATCCAGCCTGTCTGGTGTAAGTTCCGGCGGTACCGGCCCCACATGAAGCTGCGTTTAATCCATTGCTAGCTGCGTCACATAAAGTGAATGCTTGTCCATATAATGGGAATCCCATGATGACTTTTAATGGATCAGCTCCCTTGTCTATCCATTGAGTAATAGAAGAGTCCTGAGAAATTTGATGCAAGATAAATTAAATTAAGCCTAGGCAGAAGAACAAGGCTTATTGCAATAAACTACAAAATAGCTATTCATAACTACATTTCTGAATATATTGGCAAAAAGGTTTAAATTTTTAAACACTCACAGTATTAAACAAAGGATCAACGTCGCCAGAATGTGCATACAAAGGTGAAACATGTCCAGTTTGCCCATCAAAGTATCCATGGTAATCATAAGTCATAACGTTAATATGGTCTAAGTATGTAGAAAGGGATGGAATGTCGTAAGCTGAAAAATAAAATGAGCGTATTAACATTCAACTAAAATATTATACGAGTATGATTATCTAATATTTTATTTTATTTTTACGGAATCACGAACTTTCTGAGCATCAATTCCGGCAGATTAGCTTTGATTAGGATCCTAAATAACTATTACCAAAAAGTATAAAATCTTCTTTGTAATTAATGATGGATCCACAATTTTACCTTAAATTTAATTTGAATTAAGACTCAAAATTTAAGTTCTTACATGTGTCGATGATTGTGTGGCCTCCGGAAACCGCTGCTGTTACAAGAAGTCCTTCAGGATGGAAAGCTTCTGCTAATTCTTGAACCCAAGCAGTAAATCCATCTTTGTCAGAAGCAGGACCGGTACAACTGTTCTGTAGAGCAAGAAAGACATTATATATATATATATATATATATATATATATATATATATATATATATATATATATATATATATATATATATATATATATATATATATATATATATATATATATATATATATATATATAACTTTAGTTTTTCCCTCTTGCTAGAAATGTGCGCTCATTCAGCCTGTGCGGAGAAAGAGGAACCTCTCCCAACTCTTTAACTATCGTTCTATTTTTTTAACCTTAGTTTTTCCTAAAGTTTTCAAATCTACCCTTAAAAAGATTTGGAAACATCTCAATTCTTCTAATCTTATCTCTGATTGACAATATGGCTTTCGTAAAGCGAAAAATACTGGTGATTATCTTCCTTTTCTTCTCTATGACTCTTGGTTTTCCGTTCTTCTCCATTTCAGTGACTGTTTCGTTGGAGCGCAAGACATATCGAAAGCTGGCACAAGCTTTTAGATCTCTAAACTTCCCTCTTTCAGAATCAATCCTTCTCCATGTAGGTTTCTCTTTAATTCCACTCCAGTCATTCAAAGCAACTGTTGTTGATGGCCACCGTTCTTCCTTTACATTTATTAATAGTTATGTTTCTCAGAGATCTATCCTAAAATCTTCTACGTCTAAACTCGTTTTATTGTTGTGGAAAGGATTTGAATTACGAATAACGAAAGACTCCACCAATTTCCTCACAAATACATCCTTTTACTGCAAATAACTTCAGCATCGGTGGTTAGAATTTTATGGTTTTTCTCCATTCTATGTTCGTATAATGTACTATGTTCATTCCCTACGAGTTTAGACGTAGAGGTTTTTATATGGAATAGCTTGAAATTGATCTCTCCCCCCCAAAAAAAAAATATATATATATATTCAATTACGATGAGAAGACATGATTTAACTATTTATGGATTGCGGTATTTTTTGTATCGATATTTTCTTTTCTGTTTAGTTGCCTGTCTGTTTGTTTCTTGTGAGTGGCGGCCATTTTAGTTTTTGATCCTTAATTCGTGTTTCTATTTCTCTCTTTGGAGCAGGTCTCCTTTTTATCTTTTTAACAATTTTAATGTTTTCCTTTGGCTTTTTATATCCGGCTTGAAATGGGACTTTTATTTTACTTTTGATTTTTAAATTATATTGTTAATCTGCGATTATTGCAGTCGTATATATATATATATATATATATATATATATATATATATATATATATATATATATATATATATATATATATATATATATATATATATATATATATATATATATATATATATATATATATATATATATATATATATATATATATATATATATATATATATATATATATATATATATATATATATATATATATATATATATATATATATATATATATATATATATATATATATATATATATATATATATATATATATATATATATATATACGAATCCCTGGTTATATATACTCTTTAATACTATGTTCGTTTAAAAATTTCTCCAATATTGCAAAGAATTTAAACAAAAATTTACCTGCGGACAAACTGGATATTCCCAATCAAGATCGATACCACCAAATCCGTATTGATTAACGAAGGCTAAAGCATTCGTGACAAAATTGGCTCTGGCTGTGGGGTTGTTCACGAGTGAGCTGTACTTTGTTCCTGCAGAGTCATTCCATCCTCCGAGGGAGATCAAAACCTTGACTCCATAACTCGAGAAAGCTGCCACTTTGGCGTAGAATTCTATCCGAAATAATAATTATTATTATTATTTTTATTACTTAAATAATATTAATGAGAATAATAATAATAATAATAATAATAATAATAATAATAATAATAATAATAATAATAATAATAATAATAATAATAATATAAAATTTATAGTAGTAATAATAATAACACATAATAATTAAAATGGAATTAAGAATGCCAATAATCATAATAATAATAATAATAATGATAATAATAATAATAATAATAAACAATATTATATTATTATTATTAATTAATAAATAATAATTAATAATAATAAAAATAATAATAATAATAATAATAATAATAATAATAATAATAATAATAATAATAATAATAATAATAATAATAATAATAATATAAAATTTATAGTAGTAATAATAATAACACATAATAATTAAAATGGAATTAACAATGCTAATAATCATAATAATAATAATAATAATAATAATAATAATAATAATAATAATAATAATAATAATAATAATAATAATATATAATAATAATAATAATTATAATAATAATACTTGAAAGTAAAAATAATAATATTAGTAATAATAATTAAATAATAATAACAATATATAATAATAATAATAATAATAATAATAATAATAATAATAATAATAATAATAATAATAATAATAATAATAATAATAATAATAATAATAAATAGTTGATAATAATAATAAAATAATAATAATAATAGTAATGATAATTTCAATAATAATAATATAAAATTAATAATAGAAATAATAATGACATATAATAATTAAAATAGAATTAGCACTTCCAATAATCATAATAATAATAATGATAATAATAATAATAATAATAATAATAACTAATAATAACAATATTAAAAATAATAATAATAATAATAATAATAATAATAATAATAATAATAATAATAATAATAATAATAATAATAATAATAATAATAATAATAATAATAATTTAATAATAATAATAATAATAATAATAATAATAATAATAATAATAATAGTTGATAATAATTATTTCAATAATAATAATTAATAATAATAATAGCAATAATAATTTCAATAATAATAATAATAATAAAATTTATAATAATAATAATAATAACATATAATAATTAATAATAATTAATAATTAATAATAATAATAATAATAATAATAATAATAATAATAATAATAATAATAATAATAATAATAATAATAATAATAATAATAATAATAATAATAATATAATAATAATAATAATAATAATAATAATAATAATAATAATAATAATAATAATAATAATAATAATA
>SEYY01023100.1:12500-20000 GCA_009176605.1 Armadillidium nasatum | reverse complement strand
TATAAGTATTTTGTATACTAAACTAAAATTTATTTTAATTTATTTATTAGCATTCTCACACCCAAACATGGATATTATGCACACTTTTCATTTTACACCTCTATGGTTAAATAATTACAATTCTTTCCAATATTGCAAGAAATATTGACCAATTTGAAGAATTTTAGAGTAGATAACAATGCTTAGGTGGGAGCATCTCCTAAAGATAGAAATTATGCAGAGGAGATAAAGCGGTGAATTCGAAATAATTAGTGTGTAAATGTTTTCTAAAAATTAATTCAGGTAAGAGGACTTACAGATGATTAAGCAAGTAAGTTTTTTTCGAATGAGAATGCATGTCATATTATTACTTTATATGTATATAAACCTCATACAACCGCTTCTGAAAAAGAAATAATATTAAATAAAAAAAAAAGTAATTTCAATTGGAATTTTATAAGTATTTTAAATAGATCGGAATATAATATACTCGTATCTATACGCAAATGCAATATATATATATATATATATATATATATATATATATATATATATATATATATATATATATATATATATATATATATATATATATATATATATATATATATATATATATATATATATATATATATATATATATATATATATATATATATATATATATATATATATATATATATATATATATATATATATATATATATATATATATATATATATATATATATATATATATATATATATATATATATATATATATATATATATATATATATATATATATATATATATATATATATATATATATATATATATATATCAGTTGGGATGGGAAAATTCAGGGTCAGCTGTGATCCTGCCGGACTTAAGATGTTAAAATATGAATTTAAATTTTATTACTGCAACGTACTTGCAGTTATATAAATAGTAATGTACTTACAGTAATGTAAATAGTGTATAACCTTTCTCATCTGAAAAGAAACAACAAAGAATTTACTTACAAGACGTCAATGTGTCCTGAAACACGCACATGAATACGTTCTGAAAAGTAAGCACATATCACGAAATATAAAGGAAAATTATACACAAAGAAAGTTATTGTCCGTTAAAAGTACTTGTAGAAACAAATGACGAGAGCAAACGAATCACTAATAATATACACCGGAAGTAAAATTTAATATAAATAGGCATTGTCAGTCTAAACAAGGAAAATTTTGAAAACCTTTTAAAAAATGATGGAATCAACTCCAGAGCCAAGACTGCCTCAAAATTTTCGGCGTTAACTATATAGTTGAGAAGAAATTTGTTAATCTGCAACTTTAGAGTGCCGTATAAATTAAAACAAATTAATTAATTCGAATATTTTCAATTTGTAATTTTAACATAAATAAATCATAAAGAAAAAGGTGAATTGAATGGTAAGAAGAAAATTAACATAAAAATATCAGAAACGTTGTTTTAAGTGTTTCAAAATATCACCAATTAATAAGAAATATTATCCATATCTTGGAAATACGAAAAGGGTGGGATTAACAATCTCATGCTTGAAACTTGCTTTCAAATTGTTTCAATTGGGATTTATACAGTTATAAATAATTGTAAGTAATTAACAATCGACTAAATTAGAGAATGGCTAAGTATAACAAATTGTTCTATGTTATAAAGAGAATCAACTGTACAAATTTCGTAACATCAGGAAGCCTACTTATGAAGATATTGAAATATTTAAAGCCATAGACAGAGATATTAATTATTAATTAATAATTGATGAATCGGATTTGGAAACACCGACTTTGAATATAACCAAAGATTCAGAAATCTATAGAAACTTGAATCAGGACGATAGGAAATCTCTACGATTGAGGAATTTGACCTCAAAGACATATGTAGATTTGAGTAATAATATAAATAATAATATAAACAATTATGGATAAAATATTAAAAAATTTGGAAAATTGAAGGATGGTAACGGCCACAAAAAAATGAATGAAATCCTTCATAAAGTCATTCATTTATGTACAAAATCGGAAACCAATGTCTGGTCCAAAATTTACTGTAAATTAGATAAATTCCGAAAAGTTTGGAAATCAAAGCTTTTTGCCAGACCCTATCGAAGACTTTCGATATTTCTAGCACGACAGCGAAAGATTTACCAAAATGCTGAAGAGCTAAGGACCAAGAGTCAGAGAGAATGGAAAGAAGATCAACATTTGAATCCTTTACGAAAACCATACTGATCAGAAAAGGTTAAGAATTGAGTTTTTCTAAATCTTCCTGTTAAGGATAGATTTGAAATATTTAGAAAGAATGGAGATTAAAGAAATAGACAGGCTGAATGAACGCACGTTTCCAGCAAGAAGGGAAGATGGAAGTAGAAAGACGAGAAACGAAATAGTTTACTCAGGAAATGTGCTTGCTCAGAAGCACAAGTTTTGAGAACCGTAGGATGGATACAATCAGAACAGTACTCCTTTTTAGTATTAAACTCAGAGAGAACAGAAATGACATCATTAGAAGAGATTACAATATTAGGCATAAATGAGCTAGAGGGGGTTGAAGGAGGAGGTATAGATCCTGAATCGTCAAAAGTGAAATTAGAGGTAAAAGTTTGAGTGAAGAGTTCAGATTTAATAGAAGGCAATACGGCAGCTGTGAGGTCAGAAGAGACAAGGAAAGGAAAAAAAGGAAGAAGAAAAGTTAGAGGTATCATTTTTTGCAAAATATCAGAAAGGCCGTGAGGAGGAGTAAAAAGAAAGATTACTGCATTTTCGACAGAAAAAAAAGAGTTTTTAGTGCCAAGAAGAAGAGATTTTGTACGATTCCGGGATGAAATATATGTTGCTTGAGTTTCTAAAGTTTAAAGACGACGATAATCCCTGTAGACAGCATCCTTGCTGTCAATAGCACGAGAACAAGTAGAGTTAAACCAAGGTTTGTTAAGATTAGCTGAAAGGAAAATAATATGGAATGTACGCCTCCATGCCGGAGAGAAATCACATCGGTTATGCGCTTTGCACACTCCGAAGGACTCTTCCCACGGAAAAAGTAATCACTTCATGGAAAATCAGAAAAAAACAACAGAAAGTCAGACAAGTTAGCAACCCCAAAGACTGAGGTTGTATTTGAGGAATACTTGAAGAGACAAAAGATACTGAGATTAGAAGGTAATCGGAATAATCTAGAGAAGGAAAGAATTTAACAGTATAAGGAGAAGGATAAGAGGTTAAGAAAAGAACAAGTATGGTGGGTATATATATATATATATATATATATATATATATATATATATATATATATATATATATATATATATATATATATATATATATATATATATATATATATATATATATATATATATATATATATATATATATATATATATATATATATATATATATATATATATATATATATATATATATATATATATATATATATATATATATATATATATATATATATATATATATATATATATATATATATATATATATATATATATATATATATATATATATATATATATATATATATATATATATATATATATATATATATATATATATATATATATATATATATATATATATATATATATATATATATATATATATATATATATATATATATATATATATATATATATATATATATATATATATATATATATATATATATATATATATATATATATATATATATATATATATATATATATATATATATATATATATATATATATATATATATATATATATATATATATATCTATATATATATATATATATATATATATATATATATATATATATATATATATATATATATATATATATATATATATATATATATATATATATATATATATATATATATATATATATATATATATATATATATATATATATATATATATATATATATATAAAACACCAAAGGAATAAAACATTTTAAAAAACTGGGCAAGTCTTTCGAGATACATACGTTTCTCCTCATTCAGACCCAAAACTGAAAAATCAAAAATAATGTGCGAAGAAAGGTGGGAGGATGGGGGGGGGGAAATAAGTGGCTGTTACTTACAAGATTATAGAGGAAAAAAAATTAAAAATATTAAAATACAAGACAAACATAAGAAAACAATTCAAAGTTATTTTATTAAATATCAGCATATCTATGCATTAAAAGTAGTTGGCCAGACCTAATCTCCACACAAACACAGAGTGGGTTTGGAACACAGAATATCCGTCCCTAGTATGATTTTGATATATCTGCATTCATATATTAACGAATAACAGATGATGGAGGTTTTCTTTATTAAAAATGTTCACAATTTCAATAGTTTTCAGGGATGATTTTTCAAATCTTTTTAGTATTAAATAATTCAAAAAATTTCAAATTTGATAAAAATTTAAATAAAATAACTTAGTATTTGTATTTAAATGCTTGTAAAGTATTTAATATTTTAATATTTTAATGTCTTTAATTAATTTATTTATTTTTTTTCTCTAATTTTGCTAGGAACAACCACCTAATTATTTCCTCCCTCCCCTTTTTCATTTATTATTTTAGTTTTTTTTCAGTTTTAGGCCTGAATGTGGATAAACGTGTGTTTTATCGAATGACGTGCCCAGTTTTATTCAATGTTTTATTCCTTTGATGTTTTATTGCTTTAAAATACAACACTGTTATAGTGTTCTAACCTATTATATATATATATATATATATATATATATATATATATATATATATATATATATATATATATATATATATATATATATATATATATATATATATATATATATATATATAATTTCTTGGTGTCTGGATCCCTTAAGTTTCCACATCGGTCGTAGTGATAGTAGCAAATAATATTAGCTGTAATAGTTGTTGATGAAGTAGTATTGTAGAAGTAGAATCTGCTGTTATAAATGTAGGTCTAAAAATGCTATTTTGTTAGTGGTAATAAGAGCAAAATAAAATATGAAGAGTCTTCGAGAATATTAGTAGTAATAGTATTAGTGAAATTCTCTTCTAACAGCACTGTGATGTCTTTACTGACTTCTCTCTTAATTTTTATTACTAAAAACTTATTCTAATTGTGGTTTTTGTTGCTGTTGTTGTTGTTGTTGCTGTTGTTATTGTTGTTGTTGTTGTTGCTGTTGTTTTTCTTTCTTTTGTTTTATTAGTTTTAGCATTGCTTGTTGTTTCTTTTCCTTTTTAATGATAATATTAAAAAGATTTCATGTTTGTTTTCAAATCGTTATCTACTTAATGGGAAGAGGGAATTTGACAATTGAAACTTTTCTTTTACTAAAAATAAAATTTCGTTACTTACCAATATTTTTTTTATTAATTAAAAGATTTTTAGCCCTCTTTTAGGACTTCTTTTTTTTTTTTTTTTTTTTTTTTTTTTTTTTTTTGTCACCTCTCAAATGCAAGACTTTTGTCAAGAAGGGGTTATAAATAAAATCACAAGGAATATCACGCAAATCAAGTGGAATTCAAATTCCTCCTATCTTATACGAAGATAAAAACACGTTATATCTTTAGGCTAGGTTAGGTTAGGTTAGGTTAGGTCGCATGTAGTTTCCACACAAGAAGCTAAGACACACACCACTTACCTTTTGTACAATCATCTACAATTTAGCTCAAATTTTTCGATATATATATATATATATATATATATATATATATATATATATATATATATATATATATATATATATATATATATATATATATATATATATATATATATATATATATATATATATATATATATATATATATATATATATATATATATAGATAGAGAGAGAGAGAGAGAGAGAGAGAGAGAGAGAGAATGTTGCTGTCATCAGATTTGTTTTTCAAGGTTGCATATAAATGATGCTGTTGTTGTTGCTGTTGTTTTTTTTTTATCGAAATTCATATCAGTCAGTATCACATCTTCTTTTCAAAAGCAGTAAACAATGATGAGTAAGATATTAAATGCAATTTTCAGCCTCATCTCCTTTGTTTATCGATTCTCAAACGAAATTAATAAAGGCGTGTGCTGACGTATAATATATATAAAATTTGATGTAAAAGAGGTGTATTTACTTAGTTCAGGGATTTTAAATTTGATGCAATAGAGGTGTATCTACAGGGTTCAGGGATCTTAAATATGATGTAATAGAGTTGCATTTATTTGGTTTAGGGATATAAAATTTGATGTAAATGAGGTGTATCTACAGGGTTTAGGGATCTAAAATTTGATGTAATAGAGTTGTATTTACTTGGTTCAGGGATCTAAATTAGATGTAAATGAGGTGTATCAACAGAGTTCAGGGATCTAAAATTTGATGTAATAGAGTTGTATTTATTTGGTTCAGGGATCTAAAATTTGATGTAAATGAGGTGTATCTACAGGGTTCAGGGATCTAAAATTTGATTTAATAGAGTTGTATTTATTTGGTTCAGGAATCTAAAATTTGATGTACAAGAGGTGTATTTACTTGGTTCAGGGACCTTAAAATTGATGGAATAGAGATGTATCTACAGAGTTCAGGGATTTTAAATATGATGTAATAGAGGTGCATCTACAGAGCTTAGGGATGTTAAATTTATATTTACAGGGTTCAGGGATTTTTAATATGATGTAATAGAGGTGTATTTACAGGGCTCAGGGATCTTAAAAATGATGTAACAGAGGTGCATCTAAAGAGTTTATGAATCTTAAATTTGATGTAAAAGAGCTTCAGGAATCTTTTCATAAAGAAGGATTTTATGTTTCAAATATTTTCTGGAAATTATTCCGTAGGAATTTTCAATAAACAATATTTTAATGCATAAAATTAAATTGAAAATTTTAATATTTAAATAATGATAATAAAAATAATTTTCTAAAAGAATCAATATTTGTGTGAACATATAAATCTAGTATTATTGTATATTACAATTTTTTCATTTTAATATTTCGATTTAAATGGCAAACTATTAATACCTTTCTAAATATATTTTTCAGGAGCAGTAAAAGCGACAGTATTTCGATAAACTATATATATATATATATATATATATATATATATATATATATATATATATATATATATATATATATATATATATATATATATATATATATATATATATATATATATATATATATATATATATATATATATATATATATATTAATGGAGCGATACCAAAATTTTTAGATACCGATATATATATATATATATACGATATATATATAATATACCGATACGATACCGATACTTTATATATAATATAATATATATATACCGATAATATCGGAAAATATATACTTGCCGATACCGATACCGATACCGATACTTACTCCATCCCTATATATATATATATATATATATATATATATATATATATATATATATATATATATATATATATATATATATATATAATATATAATATATATATAATATAAATCGATGAAGAAACTCATTTTTCTTATCATTTCTTAGCATTTCTGAACAGTTCAAGGAA
>SEYY01023100.1:5000-7500 GCA_009176605.1 Armadillidium nasatum | reverse complement strand
GGGAAATAGCAACCTACGTCATAAATTACGGCAGGTAAATGTGCTTATAAGATTTCATTACTTCAATAATTATACTTTGACCCAATGTAGTAGAGTGCCATCTTATTGGGAAAAAATAATATCTCAGGTTCTTAATAATCTCTGATGAAACTCAAAGTTTTCCATAATCTCAAAAAAAAAAAAATTAGTGAGGTTCATGGAGGGAAAATGATCCGATCACACTGTGATATATTACTTTGAAGCTATACCTGGTAAGTTCATGGAAAAAAAAATTTATTTTCCTTTTATCCTGTGCCATTATATATATATATATATATATATATATATATATATATATATATATATATATATATATATATATATATATATATATATATATATATATATATATATATATTATATATATATTATGTGATCCGCATCCGCATCCGCATCCGCATTTTCGAAAATTCAACATCCGCATCCGCATCCGCATCCGCAAATTTTCAGAAATTCAACATCCGCATCCGCATCCGCATCCGCACTTTCAAAAATTCAACATCCGCATCCGCATCCGCATCCGCACTTCTCCAAAATTCGACATCCGCATCCGCATCCGCATCCTCAAATTAGAAAATATGACATCCGATCCATCACTAATTATATATATATATATATATATATATATATATATATATATATATATATATATATATATATATATATATATATATATATATATATATATATATATATATATATATATATATATATATATATATGCGAATTGTAGATCAAGAGTGAGGGTGAAGAGAGAACTATCGGATTGGTTTAGCATAGGAGTGGTATTGAGACAGGGTTGTGTAATGTCTCCATGTTATTTAATCTATTGATGAATGGTTTACTTAGAAAAATGGAGAGAGAAGGGAAGAATATTACGTTGAGAAATATGGAGGGTGAATGTGAAGTGAATGTTTTACTTTTTGCAGATGATGCGGCATGTGTTGGTGGCAGAATCTGGAGAAAAGATGTGAATACTTGTGAGAGAGTTTGAAGGGAAATGTGCAAACAAGAGATTGAAATTCAATCCAGCGAAGAATAAAGTTATGAGGATTGGAGGTGGGGATGAGGAAATGTGGAGGGAGGAATTGGTTTGTAGAAGTGTGAGAATGGAAACTTGAGGAGGTGAATGAATTCAAATATCTAGTAATGTTGGGTGGAAGGTAAGGGTGGGACGGAAAAAGGAATAAAAAACAGAGTGGTAGAAAGAATGAAAGTATTGGCGGGCCTAAGAAAAGTATGGAAGAAAGGAAAAATTTCGAAAGAAATAAAGATAAGAATGTTTGAATGTATGTGTTCACCTTCTGTATTGTATGTGTGTGAAACATAGACGATAAGTGCTCGGTCGAGAAAAAGTTTCAATGTCTTTGAGATGAAAGATTTGAGAGCGATATATAAATTGAGAAGGATTGATAGGATTAGAAATGAAAGAATAAGGGAGATGTGTAAATGGAAGAAGGGTGTAATTGATAGAGAGGAGGAGGATGTGCTAAAATGGTTTGGACATATGTGAAGAATGAAAGAGAACAGAATGGTTGGCAAGGTACGTAGATCCGATGTAGATAGGGGAAGGGTAGGGGGAGGGGAAGGCCGAAGTGGAGATGGATGGATGAGAGTGATTTTGATGGAAGGAATTTGAGTTTAGACGAGGGTAGAAGATTTGTGGAGACAGAGATGGAGGGAGGTGGTGAAAGCGTTGAAAGGTAAGAATAGTTATGTTTGTAAGGGAATTGTGGCTGGCACCACCTCACGAAAGTGGGAAAGGTGATAGTGAAATATATATATATATATATATATATATATATATATATATATATATATATATATATATATATATATATATATATATATATATATATATATATATATATATAATATATTAATATTATATATAATATATTAACATAAAATTATCCGCATCCGCATCCGCATCCTCATCAAAATTACATCCGCATCCGATCCGCATACTCATCAAAATTAAATTCGCATCCGATGCATCCGCATCCGCATCCGAACTTTTTGAAAATTCAAAATCCGCATCCGCATCGCATCCGCTTTCGAAAATTCAACATCCGATTCGCATCCGCATCCGCACTTCTCCAAAATTCAACATCCGCATCCGCATCCGCATCCGCAAATTGGAAAATATGACATCCGACCATCACAAATATATATATATATATATATATATATTATATATATATATATATATATATATATATATATATATATATATATATATATATATATATATATATATATATATATATATATATATATATAATATATATATATATATATATATATATATATATATATATAGAGAGAGAGAGAAGAGAGAGATAGAGAGAGAGAGAGAAAATGTGTAATTTTTATCTAATTTCCTTTCTAGTTCTACATAAATGGGAGTAAGTTTCCACATTGTTCAAATCTATATCATACAATATCACATTTTCAGTAT
>SEYY01023099.1:15000-22500 GCA_009176605.1 Armadillidium nasatum | reverse complement strand
CGTCCGGTATTTGTAACAAGATCATATATATATATATATTATATATATATATATATATATATATATATATATATATATATATATATATATATATATATATATATATATATATATATATATATATATATATATATATATATATATATATATATATATATATATATATATATATATATATATATATATATATATATATATATATATATATATATATATATATATATATATAGTTTGTGTGTCTGTGCATCAAATTGTCTTGACTTTTTTTTACTTAATGAAGCTCAAATATCTAAATTAAGTATTTATTAATAATAAATTATTAGTTTTCAGTCTTTCAGCGCGTGACTTTTTGTCTTATTTATTTCTCTTTGCATTAAAATTTCTTTAATAGATTTATGAGTTCGACTTGGTTTCTCATGGAATGAAAGGTGTAGTGGTAAGTTTGATTCAAAACAAAGACGTGGAACATAGTCTCAGAGTGTGACTGAAATGGTTTAGATTAATAAGTGAGAGAGAGAGAGAGAGTGACCGTTGATGTATGAATTAAAATTTTATTTTTATTTATTATTAGTTCTTTTGATGACATTCTTAACTTGAGTTACATTTACAGTTAATGCGTCTTGGAAAAAGCATTTTGGGCAAAAGATTATTCGGTCTCCTTATGAAAGCTACATTTTACGGCCATTTTGTGGGAGGTGAAGATCAGCGGAAGATTCAACCTGTATTAGAACGTCTTAGATCATTTGGTGTTAAATCGATATTGGACTATTCGGCAGAAGAAGATATCAGCCACCAACAAGCTGAAGAGAGGGAAATGAAGTAAGACAGATTTTTACTCTTGTGTTCATACTCTAGTATATAAAACTTTTTTTTTTGTTTAAAAAGTGGATCAAAGTTTTACTATATAAATTTTTTTTAAAACAAAAATTGGCATTTTTTTCTTTATTACGATGAATTATTTTACAAGTAAAGCTTTGAACCATTTAAACTAACGCTTTCTTATGTTTTCCTTGCCAAAGAAAGAAAAAAAAAAAAACAAGAAATGTTATAAAATTCGTCGCCAAAGATTACTTGTACATCTTAGCTCCTTTTTTCTGTATTGATAGTTTCACTACAACCGTTGTAGATGTTTCATAGAGCCTATGATAAATAAAATCACTTCTAATCGCTAGGAAATCTTTAATACTAAGAAGTATCTTCAGCATAAATATAAATAGAGATATATTTTCTGCGTAATATTGCTTTTTTTACCAACATTTTGAGATAATTTTGTATTGAACCGATTTACCAATTATTTTATGGACTTTGAAACAACGCATCGTTGTAAAATATGAGATTCAAATTTTAACCTTGAAAATAAATTGCAAGCAAATATGTCTCATTTTTTATTTTATTTTTTTATTTTTTTTATTTTTTTTTTTTTTTTTTTTTTTTTTTTTTTTTTTTTTTTTTTTTTTTATTTTTTTTTATTTTTGCGTTTAATAATGATGATGTATATTGGCTAATTTGTCGTTAATTTTATTCGTTGATGTAAAGCCAACACTTTCACATGTCACATATTTCCTCCCTCCCCCTTATTCCAAGGACGACTAAATAGTTGTTTAGGGGGCTTTCTAGATTTAATGAATAGTCTCTCTCTCTCTCTCTCTCTCTCTCTCTCTCTCTCTCTCTCTCTCTCTCTCTCTCTCTCTCTCTCTCTCTCTCTCTCTCTCTCTCTCTCTCTCTCTCTCTCTCTCTCTCTCTCTCTCTCTCTCTCTCTCTCTCTCTCTCTCTCTCTCTCTCTCTCTCTCTCTCTCTCTCTCTCTCTCTCTCTCTCTCTCTCTCTCTCTCTCTCTCTCTCTCTCTATATATATATATATATATATATATATATATATATATATATATATATATATATATATATATATATATATATATATATATATATATATATATATATATATATATATATATAATATCGCATGACTGTGTTCTGTCTGTCCAATTAAATGAAAATTGGAAAATGATAGTGTACAAGTATTCAGTTGATATAATTTTTAAAGTCAGAATGACTTTGGAGTTTCGGGAAGCGTACAAACAAACACCTTCCCCCACACCATGTGATTTCCCCATCATTCGGTAATTTTAACCCTCCTCCAAATTTATTTATTATGTATCATGTGTGGAGAATGCTTCCGGTCGGAATATAGGTTTAAAATCAGCCTTCAAGCAATAATGATGATAAGAGGAATAATAATAATAATAATAATAAAGATATTATTATTATTATTGTTTTTAATAATAATAATAATAATAAAGATATTGTTATCCTTTAACAGTTAACAATTAAGAAAAAATAGAAATGTTCTCCACCCTCACTACCATCACCACGGCACAATCTTCCCTCAGATCGCATTTTAATTGTATATTATTGTACTCATAGAAAGGCTCTATTTGTAAGGTATCCCATTTACTTATCGAGATCATTATTAATCCTTTGTATAGAAAGAATTGTTAATCCTTTAACAGTCATAACAATTAAGAAAAAATAGAAATGTTCTCCACCCTCACTACCATCACCACGGCACAATCTTCCCTCAGACTCGCATTTTAATTGTATATTATTGTACTCTAATAGAAAGGCTCTATTTGTAAGCGTATCCCATTTACTTATCGAGGATCATTATTAATCCTTTGTAGTGGTAGAAATGTTTTATATTTTGTCTATTCGTCTCGACGATATTAGAAGTTCTTTGTGTACACCGCAATTCCTTGGTATTTAAAAAAAAAAATTTTTTTTTTTATTTTAGCTTATCTTGTTTGATATTCAGTGCATGAGTGAATTGACTGGTATATATATATATATATATATATATATATATATATATATATATATATATATATATATATATATATATATATATATATATATATATATATATATATATATATTATATATATATATATATATATATATATATATATATATATATATATATATATATATATAT
Organism: Armadillidium nasatum; assembly: GCA_009176605.1. Lineage (NCBI taxonomy): Eukaryota > Metazoa > Arthropoda > Malacostraca > Isopoda > Armadillidiidae > Armadillidium > Armadillidium nasatum. Next base: position 19,510 of record SEYY01023099.1, on the reverse strand, counting down.
ATATATATATATATATATATATATATATATATATATATATATATATATATATATATATATATATATATATATAATTGTGGTAGCTCGCATGCTTTTACAAAAAAACTACTTCAAAATTTTTCATATTTTTAGCCAAAAAACTTTAATTCAAAATGGATGTAGCTATTATGTAAATTATATTGTGATTAATTGCCGAATCCTAAATATGTGGTTTGCTCTCTTCTGTCAAGGCAATTTGCCCAGTACATCATGGCAGACTATGAACCTGATTCTACGAACTTGCGTTCAAAATTCCTGGGCATGACGCACTTTGCAAGATTTCACAACTATTCGCATTCACGGTACTAAGTGTTGTTAAATTCACTCCTTTTTTTGTAACATTTTTGCATGCTTTCCAATTTCTAATTCTGATATAATTGTATTAGTTAGATTCTCCTATTAACAAAATAAAACTTCTAACGGTAACTGTTTTTACTTATTAACTGGCTTAAATTATATTAACACATTTTTAAAACATTATCACAATTTGTAATTATATATATATATATATATATATATATATATATATATATATATATATATATATATATATATATATATATATATATATATAATATATATATATATATATATATATATATATATATATATATAATAAGGATGAAGCGATATCAAAATTTTTTACTAGCACCGATACTGATTCTGATTCTCGCATCTGGGCCTGTACTACAAACGGGTACCAGTAGTATTATTAAAGGTTTAGCAACTACAAGTTTCTTAAAGTTTAATGAAGCAATGGTTGAAAATCGGGTTAATCTGTAAGGTCTAGTAATGCTGAGGTTGCAGTGCCTTACTAAACTATTAAAACTAGTGCAACTATGCACAGAAATAATAATAATTATTATTTTTATTTTTCCTTCGTGACACATTCAAACATAAGGTATATCCAGCATTCTTTCTACCCTACACAAAAGTGTGTATTTGCTAAACATTTTGTGTACTCCATTCTTTACATACCTCACGCACTACTTTTATTATCTTTCATTCTCTCTATTTTTATAACAATTTTAAAAAACATATCTTTATATATAGGCTTAGAGAAGTTATTGGGCGCTGATTCCAAAAATAGTTTTTTAACCACTCCATCCCTCATCATCGCTTGGGAGCTGATAGTCTAAGTGGTGGAATTGGTGTCTCTATGAAATTGTCAGTTGTTCTAGCACACGATCTTTTTTTTAATTCTTTAGATATTGCAATACTTGTGGTTTGTATTTTTCATTTCCACTTTAATTAACACCATTTCTCTTACCCCATACCTCACTCGAAACTCTGGTTTTTAGCTTTCTGACTTCAAACTCTGCTCTGTTTCCTTTTACTGTCTCTATCATCAAATTTCATTTGTGGCGGATGTTCTTAATGTGCGCAGCGACTTTGTTTCTTCACGTTTCTTTAGTTTGGAGTCTTCAGAAGTTTCTACTTTATGAATTAAATCCCCTTGTTAATCTAAAACAAAATTTATCTGTTATGCTTATTTATTTCCTTACTAAATTTTTCGATTACCTAAAATTAAAAAATAAATATTTTGTGAAGTCTTTTTTTTCTGAATGATTCAGTTTTCACCACCATCATTTTCTTTTCTTTAGATTTGAAGATACAGCTACTAGCTTCTTAAAAAGATACAATCTTACGTCTTCGCCTTCTTCCGAAATCATTATTCTTGATGATTAAATTTTCACAACCGCCGATGAATTTCCTTTAGCTCAAGATAAAGCTGCTGAACTTTCCTTCCATTTCCATACCCACTACCTCGAGCAGATGGTGTAACTCACTACCTGTATACCTGATCGTCCTGGAAATTAACAAAACGTTCTAGACCTTTCCTGCACTTCTAATCCTTTCCCTTACACTGTTAAACATTCCAACTTTGGGTTCCTTCGATCACCTTGTCTCTGTATCTTGATATAAACAACCCCCGGCCTTCAACGAAAAATCTTTTTAGGCACTCGGATGCTGCTAACTGGTCGGACTTATATTCATACTTCTTTGATCTCTCAGAATGATTACTGTTTAGTCGTAGTAGGCGAGGGGCCTCACGGAATGTGCACAGCGCATAGCATAGGAGATTCTCTTTTCCACGGAAGCTTACACATTTCATTTTTCTTTTCTTTGGCTAAAACTCAAACCTTGTTTAACTTTTCTTGTTTTCTTACTATTCGTCACAGGGACCCAATCTTAAGGAATTACCATAGTCTTCAAATTCTAGAAACACGTGCTACTTATATTTTATCCATGAGTTGTGGAAAATCTATTATCCACGACACTACAAACCATTTTTTTTGCTCAAAAGGCAGAAAGAATTCTTAATTTCTTTTTCTCACGCTCTTACTAGCATTTTGCAAAAAATCGTCAACTCTTAATTTCTCTTCTTATTCTGTCAGTTCTCTAGCTTCTAATAGCATAACTGTTGTTTTACCTTCTGTTAAAATTGAACTCTTCACTCATAATTTGTCTAATTCATCTCTAGAAGACTGGAACTATTCCTTCTCCTCCTTATCCATTTATGTTATTAGGCTTAATAGTTTTTCCTTTTACACATTATATTCCGCTCACTATAAGCTTAATACTAGGTCTTGATGATATCCTACTCGTGAGTTTCATAACTTATGCTTCCGAGCCACGCTCTCTGCCTTGAGAAACTATTTCGTCTCTGCAATATCAACTTCAACCCTTCTTTTAACTTTTTTATTATCGTCCTATTGATTTAACAACTTATTTCTTTCCAATCTTTTCAAATATTTTAATTTTATTAAGATTTATTAACATTAATTCTTTTAGTCTTTTCTCTTATTGTCAGTATGACTAACGGAAGGAGCTCTCCATTGACTGGTGATACTTTTCCTTTCTCTCCTGCTTTTCGGTTCCCTTCTTTGCCATTTAAGGTTAATCATTTGCTGTGGTGCTAAACGTATTAAAAGCTTTCCATATATTTTGACACAGATTTTTCTTCTTTATGTACCTATCTTTCTCTTTGATATCGTTTCTAGAACTCTATAGCAGTTGTTGCAAACGGCCACATTTCATCCTTTAAATTCATCAGCAGTGATATTCTTCTGGGATTTGTCCTTATCCCCACTTTTTCTACTTTTCATCAATGATCTTTCTATCACTTCATTACTTATTCACTCTAATGTTAGTGATTCCACTGTTTATAGTCTTTATTAGTCTTTTCCAGTCATCTTCAAATAGCTGATGCTAGGATGGTAGTCAGAAAGTAACCGACATCTAATCTTTCTCGTATTTTTTGATTAGGGCAGAGAAAATTTCTACTAGAAATGATCTTTCACACAACTATAACATTATTTTTGAAAACACGCAATTTGGCCATTCACCTGTACATAATATTCTTTGAATTCCCGTTTTTAGAACCATATCTTTTCTCTCAACAAACAAGCTTCTAAGAGGTAAAGTGTTCTTTGAATTTTTCAAAATTATTTCATACTATTCAAGCTTCTTGCTCTGTATAAGAGCGTTGTTCGTCCAGGTATGGTAGTACGCATCGCATATCTGGGGTCCATTCAGTCCTTCTTGAAGAGGATGAAGTCTACAGTTATTCACAATATTCAATTCTCTCATTCTGTTTGACGCTTCGATCTCTTTCTTGCCTTGGAATTTTTGCCTCATTCTCCTTATACTATTTCTATTATACGAACACTGTTCTTCCGAACTATTTGAACGCATACTTCCTCCTATATATATAATATCTTCACGGTCTCAACCATTCTCTGTTCAATTTTCTGAACCCGAGACTTAATTAGAGTGATTAGTTTTACACGTACTATACTGGTAAAGTCTGGAACCTTTTTTCCATCTATTTTTTCCCATTTTCCTTTGACTTGCACGTTTTCAAACGCCACGTGAAGATTCAGACCACACTTTGATCATTTGAAAATTTTGAAAATGCAGTTAGCTTCCCCAAATTCGTGGAATTCCATGTAGTACTCTGGCCTTTAAAGACCGAGGCAACACAGTTATTATTAATATTATTATTTATTTTATTTTTTTTTTTTTTTTTTTTTTTTTTTTTTTTTTTTTATAATTTATATTTTTATTTTTAAATTATATATATATATATTATATATATATATATATATATATATATATATATATATATATATATATATATATATATATATATATATATATATATTTTTTTTTTTTTTTTTTTTTTTTTTTTTTTTTTTTTTTTTTTTTTTTTTTTTTTTAAAGAAAAATTCTCCTATCACGGGCATTTTCCTATTCGAGGATAGTTAGTTTATATTTTGAATACGCAAGTGGAATAAAATCGGCGCCCGTAAGCACGTGAGAGTCAGTTACTCTACCGTTTTTGTCACCGTAGACAGCAGTATATATATATATATATATATATATATATATATATATATATATATATATATATATATATATATATATATATATATATATATATATATATATATATATATATATATAT
>SEYY01023098.1:22500-25223 GCA_009176605.1 Armadillidium nasatum | reverse complement strand
TTTTTCCTTTACATTTTCATTTCCTTCACCATTTCCCTTTATTGCCTCTTTTATCTGGCATCCTACGCCAATTTCTTCTCATAAAATTCTCAAAAAAAAAAAAAAAAAAAAAAAAAAAAAAAAAAAAAAAAACTGTGTTTATGATAAATCGTAATGCTGACAACTGCAATGAAGATGAACACAGCTACAAATATGAGCTAAATTTGTTCTCACTTTTTTTTTTTTTTTTTTTTTGGTGGTGGTGGTTGGGGGGAGGGGGAGAGGGAAGAGAGAGCGATGAGAGCACGCTGATAAATCTTTTAATTAAGTGTTTCTTTGTAAGTGTGTAAGTTTTGAAATTATTATGAAAGTTTGTGTTGTAAGAAAGTACTCCTTACCATAAAATATGGTTTTGGGTAATAACTGACTTCAGTATATATATTATATATATATATATATATATATATATATATATATATATATATATATATATATATATATATATATATATATATATATATATATATATATATATATATATATATATATATATATATATATATATTATTATAAAAAAGATTTAAATTTTTTTTTTTTTGGGGGGGGGGTATCGGCAAATTTCATTTTACATGTATTTAAAATATTTTTAATTATCAAATTCTTTGTATTTTCCCTTTTAAAATATACATGATTAAATTTATCTTTTTATGGTATCGCTATATATATAATATATATATATATATATATTATATATATATATATATATATATATATATATATATATATATATATATATATATATATATATATATATATATATATATATATATATATATATATATATATATATATATATATATATATATATATATATATATATATATATATATATATATATATATATATATATATATATATTATTTTTTTAAAAATTTATTTTTTCAAAGAGAATATTTTTTAAAGACTTTATTAAAGTCTTTACGATATGTAGTAATGTATCCCTCTTAAATAGACCAGTTATACATATCAGGAAATATATTTTTCTTTTTTGCACATTTCTAGCCCTATTTCAAGTTATAATTTTTTTTCACTAAAATATGACCCAGTATTATCTACTGTTTTACAATAAAATCATGGCAGGCAGGGTATGGAGTCCACCTCCGGGAAGGGCGCAGCTCCTCTCAGAGGATTTCGATTAAATTTTACTTATATTCATATATATAATTCATAATACAAAACTGAGGGACCCGCTTCATAGAATTTTCAACCGTGTTCCTTCCACTTTGCAGCGGGATATCATAAGATGCTGCCATGCATTTATAATTTACTCTTGGACGTAGATTTTGGGACATAGGTTTGGTTGGCACAGAATAAATAGCGGAAAAATAATTTTTTTTTTTTTTTTTTTTTTTTTTTTTTTGTATTTGAGTCGTTTTCGCGTCCAACTCGAATATTAGGTTGAGTACCATCATTCTGACCAAAATATATCAGAACCCTTTGTCTCTATCGAGACGGTTCATTAAGCAAAAATGCAGCCCCTAACGGGGTGGATACCCTCTCATAAGACGAAAATTGTAAGTCCTTTAGGTTTTGAGTTATTGAGCACCAAAAACCGTCAAAACGTTCAAAAACTTAGGAAAAAATCGAACATAAGATCATTCCGATAAATTATATCAACTTTCGGGAGATTATATCTCCGAACCCATAATAGATAGCATCAAGAGACATGAGGGGTAAAAGGTAGAACTCGACGAATATTAGCCCGTTAGTGCATTAACAAAATCCAAAACGATCATTATGTTGTTGAAAATGGAACTAAGAGCGGATAGTGGTATAGTGAGAAGTGACACAAGTGGAAAAGGTTGAAAGTTTTTTATTTTACCGCATTAAGCACTTTACCGCGTTGAAAGTGATCTCTGTTGTGTCGAAAAATGAAACAAAAATTTTTAAAATTTAGAAAAAAAAACTTAAAAAAAGCAAAAAGTTGATTTTTTTACATTTTCTAGGAGATATACGATCAAAAATAAGTTCTAATGACGTACCTCCAGTAATAAATTTAAAAAAAATAATTAACAAATGCCATTAAGATCGGAAATCGAACCTCATGTGGCACCTAAACGCCTGAAAAAAGGAGTTCAAAAAAGTAATTTCCGTTTTCATTTAGCATGGGTCCAATATATTATTTTCCTATTTGTTTCAGTTTTTAAACTTTTATATCTATCTTATCAATGGATATATCGGCATGGATTTTCCAAACCCGTAAGGATTAGGGACCTTTAATTTCAAATCCGGAATCTCCGCTCTCCTAGACATTACCGTTTTTGAGTTAATGGCCAACATGCATATCAAGGTGTTTTGCTGTAGTACCTGAGAATTGAAATGAGAAAAGGCAAATTTGAGGCACCTTATCTTCTCAACTGTAGCAGATAGAGTAACTGTTCCCGGGGGCTAAAAGTTTAGGATTTATTATTAATCACAGAATTTGATTTCAACAACAACGACAACAAAATTTTAAAAAAATAAAAAATTTTGGGGGTAACCATATTTCAAGAACTAAAGCTCGTAGGTCCCTGTGACTTCTATATTTTGCCTCAGCATGACGATATCCATCCGTATTTGCGATTTAAGCGATATCTAAATTTTAGCTAACGTAGCTTCAGTTTTACATTCAAAGAGTCTGAAAAGCTAATAAAACCTTATATTGGACTAGGGCATTCCGAATCTGAAGTCCCCATTCCTTCTCG